>APFE031277500.1:223119-246994 GCA_000404065.3 Pinus taeda | reverse complement strand
CACCTTCACTTCATCAGCTTACGAGCCCCGGGTTGACAATTAATGATATCAATTTAGGAATACTAAAATGACCAAACAGAAAGGTTTCAGAATTAGATGCATGTTCCAAATCTGAGTCAAAACCCAACAAGGGGAATGACAATGAGAAGCAGATTATCGATGCAGAGCCCAACGCCACCATTTCCACCATGAAGATCCAGAAGGAGGAACGTGAATATGCAAAGGAGGAGGAGCGTCTCTTCCACTCCCAGATGTGGGTAAAGGGCTCCCCGCTACAGTTCATTGTCAACAGCGAGAGCCAAAAGAACCTCATTTCAGCAGAGGTATTGAAGCCGTTGGGCTTACCGACCATAGCACATCCACAACCGTACACCGTCGGGTGGCTTCACCAAGGACGAGATCTTCGCGTGAGCCAGTAGTGTCACCTTCCATACAACATCAAGCCCTTAACGGATGAAGTATTGTGTGACATTTCTCCCCTTGAAGTTTGTGATGTATTATTAGAAAAACCATACTTGTGGAAGTGACATGTCGTGTATGAATCAAGGCCCTGTGCTATTATTGTTACTTTGGTAAATAAGTTGTACAGGATACTGGAGGTATCACTGCCTACCTCCATCTCTTTGGTTACTACAAAATAATGCAGTAAGCTCATTTCCAAAATCGAGAAATTTTTTTTCCTGATGATACGCCCTCAAGGAAAGAAGAAAATAGTGGCCATGACCTCCAGGCAGGGCCCCTCCACATGACAACTACAGATGGACAAGGGCGTGGAGGAGTATGAGGACATCTTCACCTCCCCCACAAGGGTTCCTCTTCACTATCAGGCCAAGCACTCCATCAATCTAACCCCAGGTGTTCCGTTGCCCAATGGACCAATCTATCGGTGCTCCGTTCTGCAGAACAATGAAATCAAGACGCAGATTCAGGAGCTGTTGCAGAAAGGTCACATCCATCCTAGTTCATTGCCCTGTGGAAGCCCGATCATGTTGGTACAGAAGAAGGATGGGACTTGGAGACTCTGTATTGACTATCGGGCGCCGAACAAGATCATTGTCCATAATAGGTACCCAATCCCATGGATTGATGACCTCCTGGAACAACTGAAGGGGGGGAATATTTGAGCAAGATCGACTTGAAGTCATGATATCACCAGGTACCAATCGAACCCTCTGATGTGTGGAAGACTGCCTTCAAAGCCAAGGAGTGCCTTTTTGAATGGTTGGTTATGCCTTTCGGATTGACGAATGCTCTTGCAACCTTCATGAGGCTAATGGATGACATCTTGTGGCCATTCACCAACTCATTTGTAGTGGTATACCTGGATGACATCCTGATCTTCAGCCAGAGTTGGGAAGAGCACCTCCACCACATCCAACAGGCTCTCCAAACACTGCGACAACACAAGTTATGTGCCAATTTAGAGAAATGCACTTTTGGCATGACCCATGTTTAGTATCTAGGAAACATTATTGATGAACAGGGGGTGCATGTGGATCCAGCCAAGATCCAAGTCATTCAGGATTAGCCATCTCCAACCACTCTGATAGAGCTTTGCAGCTTTCTAGGTCTTGCTAACTTCTATCGTGGGTTCGTGTTGGGATTTTCTCATATCACTTGGCCCTTTAGTCAAGTCACCAATGGAGGAGAGAAAGCAAAATTCTTTTGGTCTGAATCTCAACAGAAGGCATTCACAGAGTTGAAAGATCACCTCTGCACGGCACCAGTGCTCGCATTACCAGACTTGCAACAAACATTTGAGTTCGAGACAGATGCCTCTGACTATGCTATTGGGGCAGTCCTTACTCAACACAGGCATCCAATGGCATATCACAGTGAGACACTTTCAGACACAGTCTGGAAGTATCCCACCTATGACAAAGAGATGTATTCCATTGTGCAGGCCTACCAAAAATGGAGGCATTACATTTTGGGGAAGGAAACGGTCATCCACACAGACCACCAACCCCTACAGTTCATACAGACCCAAGGGAAATTGTAGAATTATCACGATTAGAAGTGGTCCACATACCTGCAACAGTTCCATTTGAATATCAAGTATAAGAAGGGCAGCACCAATAATGTTGCAGATTGCCTCAGTCGACCACCGTTCATGGAATTAGCCACCGTGCTCAACTCTTGTGGGCACGAGACTTCTGATTGGCCACTTATCTACAAAAGAGACCCAGAATTCAGCCACACATACCAGACACTCTTAGAGGGTCAGCATGTTCCAGATTTTCACCTCCAGGATGCCCTGTTATGCCACCTGGGTCACCTTTGTGTTCCTTCAAGCGAGCATGCAAAGATGATTTGGGAAGCACACTACAGTCGGGCTGCTAGGCATTTCAGGGTCGAGAAAACGATGATAGTACTGCAGAAGTATTTCTATTGGTCGAATCTTCGACAGGATGCCGGGAAGTACATCAGATCATGCACTACCTGTGCCATTGCCAAACTGACCATCAAGAAGCAAGGCCTCTATACCTCGTTGCCTAGCCCTAGTCGACCTTGGGAATCCATCTCCATGGATTACATGTCAGGCCTTCCTTCCACTAAGCATGGAAACGACTGTTTTTTTGTGGTCATCGATAGGTTCTCGAAGATGGCCATTATGGCAGCCTACAAGAAGAATATCACGGCAAAAGCCATTGCTAAACTCTTCTTTGAACAAATTTGGGTACACTTTGGGATCCCACAGTCTATCATCTCACATCAGGATAGCAATTTCCTCAGTACATTATGGTCCAATCTTTGGTCGATGCTGGACACCAAGCTCACTACGTCAATAGCATTCCATCCTCAAACTGATGGCCAGACAGAGGTTGTCAACATACTGATCGTACACATTCTGTGCATGTACAACTCAAAGAATACGCGCACATGGGATGAGAGGCTCCCATATGTTCAGCACAACTACAACTAGGCTCTCCAAAGCTCGATTGGCCACAACCCTTGATATAATATGATCATATACTAAAACTGATGTAGAATTGATTAACCATTAGTGAGTTTGAATGATAACTGAAAACATGGAGAACGAGGAAGATTGTTGAAGCAGAACACTTTACGACAGCTGATAAACCATAAGAAATATGCAAGGCTGAAATGAAAACAGCGAAAACACAGATATACTAGAGAACAATATTGATTACGGAGTTCATCCCTGATGGACTATGTCTCCGGGTCCACTTTCAAGATGGGCGACCATTTTTATTAGGAATGTGAAGAAGAAGTGGATTACACAGTGAAAATATTAGACTAAATGTGCACACAGGAAATTCTAGTCACTGTAATTAGATAGCTCTCTGAACCAGCTTTCCAACGCCGCTTACGGTTTCCAAATCTGACTCCCGATGCTCCCGAAACTTAGAAAACAAAGTCTGCCTCTAACCTCCAGAACCTGCACATGAAAACTAAAAGCTCTCCCCTTTTGTCTTCAATGAAGAATTCTGCCTTTATAGGCCTGCCAATGCATAAAAACCACCTTCACAGAGTTCAGGGATGAATTTGGTTAAAAGTGCTGACTTCTGGGTTGATTTAGGGTTTGTTTAGCCACCTTTAAGCCTAGTCATGGTCTTTGAATTAACACCAAAGCAATTAAACAAACTAAAACCAAAAAAAGACTTTAGAAACCCCGAAACCGCAAACAATCTCGCTAACTGCGCAGAGGCGCTTGACAGCACATGTGAACACCTACATAATCCCGCGGTTAATTAGCCGGCGGTTCTGGTTGGTGGTAGCAGTGACAGTGGCGGTCACATGTATGGTGGTGAACTGTTAACGGTTTCTGACTGCGGTCAACAGCTGGCGGTTAACCATGTCTCTGACGATCTATTACACCTGTTCACATGACTCCGACTCTAACACGGTTACATCTCCATTGTGGTTTAGCTGAACTCCGACTGTTTATTACATGTGGTCACATAACACATGGTCCCGTTGCGGCTTAGTCCAATGGTTAGGGACTGTATAATGTAATTTAATTTGTTTTGCATTGTTTAAACAATAAAATAGGCTGAGAGGGTTTTGTATTAATGTTTGAATGTTTTTAATAAATAGGTTTAGGACTTAGGTTTTGGAGCATGATGGTTAGGTTTAGATCTAGGAATTGTAATGTGTTTTGAAATGTATTTTAATACATATTGATGTAATGCATTAGGGTTTTTTTGAATGGCTTAGCATAGGATTTGGATGTGTAGAATAGGATAAGAGTGAATTAGGATTCTTAGGGTAACAAAGATAAATAGGATAGATTAGGAGTTAGGGTTTAGGTCTACGCTTAGGTTTTAGGTTTCATTTAACTTTCAAAAACCCATGTCGGCTCTGCATAGCGACATTGGCGAGACTGAAGCCTTCACCAGACGATTGACCCTGGTACATCCTTGTGGTCTCCGTGCAACATTTGTCAACATTGCACGATGACGACCATCACATTTTTGAAACTAACACTAGTGGCAATGACGACAAGAGTATGTCGTCGACTAGGTACTTTGACTCGAACCCTTTTACACAATCAACTATATCAACCATAAATCCTGCAAAGTCGAACAACAAAACACATGTTGTCAACCAAACCTTAGCAGAAATGTCGATGACATAAGTCAACAACCAGGTACAACATCACATCAACTGAACGTCATGAAACCATAACATTACCTGAACACTGATCATTACCAACACTGTCGATCTATCGAAACTGAACTGAAATGATCACGACACTAAACGACACTTCGAACACTTGTGTATTTGGATCGATGGATCCTCCTGTATCATTCCTCTCTGCTTGAAAGCTTTTGGACCACAAAAGTTTGACTAATGAAATAGTCGATGAGGTTAGAACTCCCTCTCTTTCCATATTGACCTGATGATGTAACAATGCATTCAATCAATCATCTGCATGCGATGACCCTGATGATGCTAACCATGACACATTTTGATATGGTGACCTATTTCTTCCATCCATAGTATGATCAATTTGCGACTATGGGTAAACAACCTGTTGTCAAAATGGCAATTGGATTCTTTCCACAAAGAATCGTGAGTTAGTGATTCAAAAACATCTTTGAAAATAGTGTTTGTAGAACTTTGTTCAATACATTTGATGGGTATTAACAATATACTTTCCGGAATAACTAAAATATGCAAAGACTCCTTTGATTTTGATTTTGTATCAATTACTTGACTTGATTTACTTTCTTGTTGACTGATTACTAAGTGAATTTGTTGCCCATAACTCATCCAGTTGTGATGAAAAGACTGTTGCAACTTAGTTTGATTCTGAAAGTATCTAAGTAATTGTTGATTTACTTGAATCGCTATGTCTATTAACTGATATTTCCATTAACTAACACTTTCAGTTGAAAACCTTGGCAAGGAAAATTTAGATTCGCTTTTGAAAATGCTTTGTCATGAAAAATTATAGACTTCCTCTTCACTTGAAGAGAGCTTCCATTACTTCTAAAAGCATGAAATGATGATGCAATACTAAAGAAATGTGACACTGACTTTCTCCAATACTGACCTGCACCCCTGAAACTGAAAATAAATATACCATATGAAATAAATCTCTGATTAGACTCACATGTACCATTCCCTGTAATCCACTGTTGATGATGATAGCTTCTAGATTTCAATTGAATAAATGAATCGAGATTCATTTTTTCTTTAAGAAGATGTTCGTAGGACATTAAATGTATCTCATGTTGCTTATCATGTTCATGAATAAGACTTCTTGGAAAAGAATTAACCACCTTAACCAATTGATCTATAAACTGAATCTTGCATCTCGAACAATCAACCTTATGTTGCTCCTTAATAACCATGAGTACATATTTACTTGAACTTATAAACTTCTTAACTTGATTTGAAACAATTAAATCCAAGTTTGATTTGACTTTATGTGCCCTAACAGTAAATTCAACCCCTTCTTTCTTTAGGTGATATTTATGTTCTCTTATGTAAAAGACTGCATCTTTGTCATAAAGATAAGGACTCCCTAAAACAACTCCACGAATGTCCACTAGGACCACATCTAATTCCACTTCATCGATGTACTTAGATGTAATTGCAAATTTTAACCGACACTGCTTTGTGACATGTATCTGAGTTGATTTATTAATCCAACCTAATGGGTATGGTCTTGGATGATTCCGTGTTTCCAATCCCAATTGATTAACTATATGTTCATATATTAAATTTTCTTGTGACCCACTGTCAAACATTGTGTCAATATTTGTATGCTTAGAATTTATCCTTATGTGGAAGAGTTCAACTCGTTTATCCTCATGTGGAGGATTTATGTTTGAAGAAGATAAATTAAATTTCGAACTTGAACCAATATCAAAAGTTTTACCTATCGTAACCATGACGGTTATTTTCCGTTCATCACCTGAATATAAATTGAAGTCTTGTTGGACTGGTGCTATGCACTTCTTTTCATCCTTCGCCTTAAGGAACTTTTGCCTTTGGATGAAGTTTCCATCACTTCGATTCATCATGATCGATTCTCCGGCAATGAGAACAGGTAGGTCTTTCCTTCTGAATGATCGTTAACTTCTTTCTCTTCGAAATGTTCCCCTTACTGTCTCTGGATTTTGTGTTTTCCATCTCTTTGGGTGATTTCAATGACAACTTGAATGGTATGCCACCTGATTCCATATGTATGGCCTGAACACAAACCTCGTCAAAATCATCAGGATTAAACATTAATAAAGTATGCTGCAAATATGAATGTAAACTGCCGATGTATTTTAACAAAGTTTCTCGTGTATCCAATGAAATACCAAGCGCCAATGCTTTCTTCCTAAACTCCTGAACACTCTGCCATTTTCCTTGCCTCAGAGGTTGCTAATCAATAACATCTTGTTGCATGTATCCTAAAGGATAGAATTGTTTCCTAAGAGCTTTCAAAAACTTAGACCATGACGAGATAACTTTTCCTGTACGCTTAACATCTAACTGAGTTTTGCTTTCCCACTAGATTAAATTTGTCCCCCCCATTCTAAGTGTAGCTAACTGAATTTTAGTTTTATCTTTAGAAATGTTCTAAATGCAACAATACACTTCTAATTACTTTATCCAATTATCTAACTTTTCAGGATTCATTTCACCATCATAAACAGGTAACTCAAATTTAAAATCAAGTTTCAAAAGAGATGAATTCGTAGGTTTCTTATCCGTTTCAGATGTTGCACTGGAAGAAGAAGAAGAAGAAGAGGATGATGGAGATGATGGAGGTGAAGGAGGTTTATCATTCTTTCCTTTACCTTTGTCCTTCTTTGATTCCTTGGAAGAGGATGTTGTATCTCTCGCCTTCTTGTCTTCGTACAATTCTCCCAACATCTGCTGCATAGTTAAGAACACCTACTGAAACTACTCTTCTCTCATCTTAGTTGCAGTGTTTTCACTTGCATCAGGTCCTGACATGGTCGATTTCTGAACAACTCATCACTTTCCAATCTTTGGATCGATCTACTCAAGGATTCCTTATCCTCCTTCGACTTAGACCTGGTTAACATTCAATGGCAACTCTACAATTGAAAACCTGCTCTGATACCAAATTATATGATCTGATATGATCATATAATAAAACTGATGTAGAATTGATTATCCATTAGTGAGTTTGAATGATAACCGAAAACACAGAAAATGAGGAAGATTATTGAAGCAGAACACTTTACAATAGCTAATAAACCATAAGAAAGATGCAAAACTGAAATGAAAATAGCGAAAACACAGATATACCAGACAACAATATTGATTACAGAGTTCATCCCTGATGGACTACGTCTCTGGGTCCGCTTTCAATATGAGCGACCATTTTTATTAGAAATGATAAGAAGAAGTGGATTACACAATGAAAAGACCAAACTTAATGTGCACGTAAGAACTTTTGGTCACTATAATCAGATAGCTCTCTGAACTAGCTTTCCAACGTTGCTTACGGTTTCCAAATCCGACTCCCGATACTCTTAGAACTTAGAAAACAAAATCTGCCTCTAACCTCCAGAACCTGCACATGAAAACTGAAAACTCTCCCCTTTTGTCTTCAATGAATAATTCTACATTTATAGGCCTACCAATGCATAAAAACCACCTTCACAGAGTTCAGGGATGAATTTGGTTGAAAGTGTTGACTTCTGGGTTGATTTAGGGTTTGTTTAGCCACCTTTAGGCCTAGTCATGGTCTGTGAATTAATATAAAAACAATTAAACAAACTAAAACCCAAAAATGACTTTAGAAACCCCGAAACCGCAAACAGTCTTGCTAACCGTGTGAAGGCACTTGACAGTGCATGTGAACACCTGCATAATCCCACAATTAATTTGTCGGTTGTTCCGGTTGGCGGTAGCAGTGACAGTGGCGGCCACATGTATGGCGGTGAACTATCAACGGTTTCCGACTGCGGTCAATAGCTGGTAGTTAAGCCTATCTCCGACAGTCTATTACACCTGTTCACATGACTCCAGCTCTGACACGGTTACATCTCCATTGCGGTTTAGCTAAACTCCGTCAGTTTATTACATGTGGTCACATAACACATGGTCTCGTTGCGGCTTAGTCCAACGGTTAGGGATTGTGTAATGTAATTTAATTTGTTTTGAATTGTTTAAACAATGAAATAGGTCGATAGTGTTTTGTATTAATGTTTGAATGTTTTTAATACATAGACTTTAGACTTAGGTTTTGGAGCATGATGGTTAGGTTTATAGCTAGGATTTGTAATGTGTTTTGAAATGTATTTTAATACATATTGATGTAATGCATTAAGGTTTTTTTGAATGGCTTAGCATAGGATTTGGATGTGTAGAAGAGGATAAGAGTGAATTAGGATTCTTAGGGTAACAAAGATAAATAGCATAGCTTAGGAGTTAGGGTTTAGGTTTCATTTAACTTTCAAAGACCCATGTCAGCTCTACACAGCGACAATGGCGAAACTGAAGCCTTCACCAGACAATTGACCCTGGTACATCCTTGTGGTCTCTGTGCAACATTTGTCAGCATTGCACGACGACAACTTTCACATCTTTGAAACTGACACTAGTGGCGACGACAACAAGACTATGTCATTGACCAGGTACTTTAACTCAAACCCTTTTACATAATCAACTATATCAACCATAAATCCTGCAAATTCGAACGACAAAACACATGTCTTCGACCAAACCCTGGCAAAACTATCGATGGCATAATTCGACAGCCAGGTTCAACATCACATCAACTGAACGCCATGAAACCATAACATTACCTAAACATTGATCATTACCAACATTGTCGATCTGTCGAAACTGAATTGAAACGATGATGACACTAAACGACACTTCAAACACTTGTGTATTTGGATTGATGGATCCTCCTGGATCAACCCTTTTTAGGTGGGCTTGGGATTCCAGCCACTATGTCCCATTGATGTGGCCATGCCATTTGCAGCTACTCACGCAGATTCGTCTCATGTCCAATCCGAAACAGATAAGGCAAATAGCTTCATTGAGCACATCCAACATATTCGCCAACAGGTCCATGACATTCTAGAGAAATCAAAAGCCAAGTACAAGCAGTGACATGATCAACATCAGATGCCACACAAGTTTCAGGTGGGTGACAATGTCTGGTTGCATTTACAAAAGGAACGCCTTACCGGAGCCTATCGAAAACTCAGACCACTCCGATATGTTCCTTACACCATTACCAAGGCTATGGGAGAAAATGCATTTGAGCTCAGCATTCCCCATTCCTTGGCCTGCACCCAGTGTTCAATGTGGATTGCCTTCGGCCATACTTTCCACCATTACTAGACACATCCGACATTGTAGAACAACTCACACCCACAGAGTTAAATCTAGATTGCATGGAACAAGCTGCAATTGATCGGATCATGGACACATAGATCAAGCACACTCGCCAATAGAATATCCAACTGTATCGAGTTGTCAAAGTAGGCCAACTCCTTCACCAGGGCAAGTGGCTTACTAGGGACTAAGTTCAGCAAAAGTTTCCTCATCTCATGGAGGTACTCAACGTAATGGGGACCATTGCTTCCTAAGGGGGGAGGAATGATCTAGGTGGATATTGGTGGCCACCTGCCAAGTCCAATTGGACCCCCAACATTGTTTCTTTCAGCTTTTCAGTTTCTTTAATTGTAGCACAGTTTACTATTTTTAGCATTTTTTTGGGTCTTGAACTTCCAAAGCCATTTTGAGGCCCTAAACGATGTTTTTTTGGAAAACTACGAGGAGCATGGGTCCATGGACCGATGCTGCTTGTCCAAAATTTGTAGTTCTCGAATAGATCTTTCTAACGAGATATTGTGCACGTCAAACGGAGATTGTATGCCAAAGTTATGACCCCGGGAACTTGATGTACCAATTTAGCCAAATGGGGCCCACAGTTTGGCGTTTCATCTTCTAGGGTTAGGTTTTTGGATGTTTATGGTTTGCCATTATTTCTCAACAATAAATATGCCTTCGAGCCTCATTGTAACATAGTTCAGAGGTATGTAGCCACCACATCTCTTCTTAGAGATAAGCTACCATCGCCCTAGCTAGTTTATTCCATTGTTGTTTGTAAGCATATTTCAATATTTTACATTAATGAAATGAAGTATTATTTCCGTTGCATCTCTGTGTTTATGGTTATCTCTGTAATTTTTTGCGTTCTTGTTTAAATCCGGATCAATGAAAGGATAAATTCACAACTCTATCGATTTCATATAAATTATCATGATTTTGCTTCCAATATTTAATGATAATTTGCAATATCATGTGCCATTCTTCTTGATTTTATGCCTTACAGTGTTTCCTTTGCAACATGTGGTGCAAATGTCAGTTTATTTTTATTTTTTAAATGACAAGTATCAATTGGAGGTTGGGCACCAAAATAATTATGCATCTCCCTCATACTAGGTTGTAAAATGTTGCTCTTTATGCAATAATAATAATAATAATAATAATCGGTTTTGAAGGTCATAGCCAATTGAGAAACCAAGTTGATATATGAGACTCCTCTTGTTTCAGAAACAATGCCTACATACTCTACCCCTTTGGATTTGAATCTATGACCTCTTATAATCATAAATTCATCTTAAACTTAGATCCAAACTTCTTTTAAATATAAAACTTGAAAAAAAAAACATGTAAATGTCAAGAGGTTTAATCTATTTGAATCTTACTGAATTGTAAATTTTATATAAAATTATGCTACCTAATATAAATTTCAATATATATATAGACAACTGCTAACCAAATAAATTAATAAAAATAGCATTCTTAATATTTTATAAAATTATTAATTAAGACTAAAGTAATATAAATATTTTTATTTATTTTTTAAATTATAATAAATATTATTTAAATATTTTATTTTTATTTTAAAAACTATTATATTTAATGAACATTAAATATAAACAAAAAAATTAAACATACTTCTATTCAAATTATAAATTACATTTATTAAAAACAACCGATAGAAAAATTTATCAAAATCATTAAAAAGCTCTACTAAAATTTTCATATTATTATAATCATAAAAATCTTATTAACGATATTTATTGGAATTTCATGGCTTGACATTTTATTATTGAATGTTTATTTGGCGAGAGATCATAGGTTTTAAAATTAAATTAAATAAATATGTATTAATGTTATTATTTAATTTTGTTTTATACATTATTTTTTTGGGAAAAGGTTAATGAATTAATGATTTATATTAAAAATTGACTCTTAACAAAGTACCTGGGTTTCCATTTCCAAAACTCTATAAATTTGGGTTATTTATTTTAAATTTAATGATCATTAAATTTTAATTTATAATAATTTTAATATAATAAATGATTTATATAATTACAAAATTAAAATAATAATTAATTAAAAATCAATAGTATAAAATGTTTTTTACTAATAAAATTTAAATCAATAACTAACTCTTAATCTCCAAGATAATATTGTTAATAAAATTAAATGAATTAAAATAATCTTAATTTAAAATAATAGTGTACTTAATTGAAGAGAAAGCTGAAAATATAATGAAATTTTACTGTATTTCCAAAGTTATTAATTTGATGTAGAGGAAATTTTCTGGTATAATGTGTGTTGTTATTGATATGCTTCAATTTTCAAATAAACACTTCACCCATTTTCAAGGACATTATGGATGAAGTGGTCACCCATCAATAACAACACATGATATACCAAGTATGAGGCTTAAAGGCAAATTGGAAATATTTTTTAGAATGTAATTATGCAATCTTGCTTTTTATATGCATAATGTTGTAAGACCATTTTTCCTTTGGAAAAATCTATGTGGAGTATTTTATTTTATTTTATGATATTATTATGTTTATTTAAGGATATAAATTCTAATTGTGTAAGAAATTTTAATAAAATACATATTAAATTAATTTATAATTAAAAATAATAACTAAATAATATGAAATATTTTTTATTAATGAAATTAAATCAATTAAGGGGGAGATTGGAGCATGAGGGTTATCTATCGTCCCGATGGAAAAGTAGTAAAAAAGTTTGCCTCGAGATTGGGAGTAGCCACAAATAATCAGGTGGAAGAACTTGGACTTTGGCAAGGGCTCAGGTTGGTAGTAGCAGAAGGAATATTGCAATTATTAGTTTTTGGAGACTCTCTCATCACCATCCAAAATGTGTCAACCAATCTCACAAGAAGGATCTGTTAGGATTCCAAGAAACTCTCCTAGGTTGTAGCTCAGAGATGCTTGGTAACATATAAATTCAACCTATTGTTGCAAATGGATGAATGGAAGGAATGATGCTTGTCCAAGACAAATAACCACTTCTACTTTGCTTTACTCCAGACATGCATGAACACCCCCAGACTACAAGGCTTTAGACCACCAACTACTCACAGTTTAAGATTAGGTGAATATGGAGAATACTGACCACACCAGCAGATGCACAAGACCATGTGATGGCCAGCTGAAGCTAGTAAAAAAGTGCAAATCTAATCTACCAATGCACAGATAGGATGGTAGCTCTCTGGCAGTAGAAGAAGAGAAACTTGAATAACTCATTCAATGATACATACAAGATTTTAACACAGAGATAGGATGACATCTACTCTAATGCTAAACATCGAGAGTTTAGGAACACAGCATATCAGGCATAGCTTGGAAGAGAAGGGAAATGGAAAGTGAGCAATTAACAGCAAAAGAAGCTTGTATTAGCTGAAAATGAAGACGAGACACTGCAAGTGTCAAAATAGTTACAATCTCCAAAAGTTGAACCTTACATCAAAACATCAACCATCAACCCTGATTACATCTTGTTTTGGGTATATATAGAGTTTTGTTACAAAGGCACTTGGCCATTTCAGGTATGGAGGGGTCATAATTGACCACCAACTGCATTTAACTGCCTGATGGAGTCTCTGAGTGCGTTTACTTGTCTCAGTGGGTGAATCTAATCTTTTCGGGTGCTCTATTGTCTTCTCAGGCAGCTGGAGTGTTCATATCCATGAAGTTCCATAACTGCTAAATGCAGTTACATGCTCAAGCTTTATCCTTTTCCTCCTCGTCCATATTGTTTGTTAAATGTGGTTGTTGAGGAGCAACTGCAACTGGTACTAGTGAGCCGATCGCATTCATCCTTCAAGTGCACGGAACGGTCAAGGGACGTGGACTACGTGGCGGATGGATGAGCTAGAAGAGAGAGAAAGGTTGGTCATCGGATCGGGAGGACAGACGGCGGAGATGGCTTGGCGAAGGGTATCGGAGGAGGTGGAAGTGGAGCGAACGTGGGCTGTTGGATCTCAGGCGAACAGATCCAACGGTGGTCGGGCAGTGAAAGCGCACAGCAGTTATCGGGCAGGGTCATGAGGTGAAGCGGTAAGCGGTATCGGTCGCACCGCCTTCGGGGCGTTAGGCGATAAAGAGCGAGGGCACGTGATTCCATTCAGCACATGATGTGTGGCATCAGAGGAGAGAGGAAAACCACTCTCCATCGCGCGTTAACGTTTCATCGCTTTGTGGGCGCGGGGAGAGCGACTACTGTTGGATCTTCGGCGGAGATGATCGGGCGGAGGGGATTCAATCATGTGGGTCTCTTTGTCAGGCGTGATGAGAGCCATTGGATCGGCGGGCGGAAATCAACGACTAAGGCTACGGGCGACGAATTTATGAAGGCGCAAAGTCGTATGGGCGTGGTTTTATGAGGTTTTGGGTTTTAGCACTCGCTGCTTAAGAAACAGGGGTTTTTATATGGTTTTTAACAAAAAAGCATGGGAAAGGGATATGAAGGGAGGATGAGAAAGGTAAAGGAAAAAGGTGAGAATGGCCATTATAGGCCTTCTTTGAGCATAACCAATCACAATCAAGCTTATCCCTGGCCTTCAATATCAAAGATATGTACCAGAGCTAACACTGGCTCCTTCTAGGGATGAGATCCTCCCTATGAGGTCTCAAGAACTATAGACCAATGCCTTCCCTATCAAAACCAGATGAGAAAAATTTCCTAGTGTTCCATTGGGCATGGAGTCTAATTAAGCTTACACTGAAACTGATAAAATGACATATTTACAACTTTAAGGCCTGAAGACCTTAGACAACATAAATTTTCAAAAATCACCCATTAACAGGACCATCAAAAGTTTCCTCTCCTTCCATACTTTGCAGCATGAAAGTATTGTTCCCCTGGATCTGAGTGATGACAAAAGGTCCCGTCCATAGGGCATCAAACTTCCCATGGTTGCCTTTCTTCTCTTTTAGTGCATCCCACTTAAGAACCAAGTCTCCAACCTGAAAATTGTTTGCTTTTGCCTTTCTATCAAAGGCTTCCTTGATTCTCTTTTGATTTGTTGCAGACTTCTCAACCAGTTGTTCTCTAATTTGATGTACCTCTACTAAATCAGTAATCCTTTTTGCCATGTCCTCTTGCTCATTCTGCTCTTCTTGTAAAAACTTTGCCACAGGGAGGGTTAACTGAATTGGGAATATAGCCTCAATGCCATATACTAGCTTGAATGGAGAATTCCCTGTGGATTTCTTGATGGTCACTCTGTCAGCCCACAGTGCATACTTGAGCTTAGAATCCCAATTCTTTTTGTTGTCTTCCAACAGCTTTTTAATTATCCTTATCAGGCTCTTGTTGGAACATTCTGCTAGACCATTGCCTTGAGGGTAGTATGAGGAGGAATGAACTAGCTTAATGCCCATTAAGTCACACATGTCCACCAACTCTTTTTCCCTAAACGCTGCTCCATTGTTTGTGATGAATTTATGTGGACAACCAAACCTGGTGAAGATATTCTCTGTCAAGAACCTCATGACCAGATGATGATCAACCTTTCTGGTAGGGATGGCCTCAATCCATTTAGTGAAGTAATCAGTGGCTACTAAGATCCATCTGTGTTGGCCACTGGAATGTGGACTGATTTCCCCTATGAAATCCAAGCCCCACTGCTGAAAAGGGCCACCACATGTATTGGTTTTAAGGGCAGGGACTTCAATTGTTGTTTCCCGTCGAATCTTTGACACCTGTCACAAGATTTAACAAATGAAAAGATATAAGAAAATAAGGTGGGCCAATAGTATCCAGCTCTGAGGATCTTATGGGCTGTAACTTTCCAATAGTGATGCCCTCCACATATGCTGGAATGAAACTGCTGCATAAACTCCATGGATTGTTCTTTGTCCAGACACCTCAAAATAATTCCATAGGGGTCCCTCCAATAGAGCAGATTTTCATGAATGCAGTATATGGCTGCCCTGAGCTTGATAGTTCAGGCTTGGCTTGAACTAAGGCCCGGAGGAACTTCTAGCTTTAGCAAGAATTGAGCTATTGTAGAATACCATTCACAAGAAGCTAGATTTTCTGCGAATGACTGATTTTGCCCTGGTTCAACTGTTTCCTCTTCTATTTAACCGTCCTCTGAATTTGTGCTCATCAAATGCATGTCCAACATTCTGCAATTTTCTTCAGCCATTAATCTAGCAAGGCCCTGACCTCTGACAAGCTTGGTGGGCTTCAATTCTATGTTGAATTCAATAAGCTTTGCAATCCATTTGGCCCTTCTTCCATCAACATCTGGATGCATTAGGACATCTTTTACTGAAGCAGAGGGCACATATGCAATTACCTTGGAGTGCAAAATGTATATCCTAAAAGCTTTCAAAGATTTGATAAGAGCATATGCCTATTTTTCAATGATATCATACCTTAGTTCAGCATCCCTTAAGGTTTTGTTGAAAAATGCCACTGGATGCTCTGAACCTTCCTCATCTGCTTGCAATAAAACTGCTACAAGGGTGTCATCCGAAGCAAACAAAAATATATGGAACTCCTAGCTATAATCTGGGCTGATCAAAGTAGGAGCTTCCATGATAGCTCTATTGATGGATTCAAAAGATATTCTTGTTGCATCAGTCTATTTGATTTCTAACCCCTTTTTCAACATGGAGGTAATGTGTTTTACAAGTTCTGCAAAATTTGGGATAAACCTCCTTACAAAATTTATCTTGCCCAGAAAGGACTGGATATCCTTCTTTGATCTCGGGACAGACAAGGCCTGTATTGCTCTTACTCTTTCTGGGTCAATTCTGACACCTGCAGCAGAAACAACGTGTCCTAACAACTTGCCTTCTTCTAAAGCAAATTGTGACTTTTTAGGATTGACTGAAATCCCAAACCTTCTGCACTTCAGAAACACTTTCTTCAAATGCTGTAAATGGTCATGATGGTTGTTGGAGTACATTGTTATATCATCTAGGTAGATAAGGACAAACTTATCCTTCTCTCCTACAAATGTTATATCCATAGCTCTCTGAAAGGTGGCTCCAGCATTCATCAGCCCAAACGGCATCTTGGAATACATAAAAGTGCCCCAAGGAGTGGTGATGCAGTCTTCTCTTGGTCATCCGGATGCACAGCAACCTGATTATACCCTAAAAATCTATCCAGGAAATACATCACTTTGGCTCCTGAGACTTTCTACAACAAATGCTCCAACTTGGGTAGAGGATAATTGTCTTTCTTAGAGCATTTGTTTAAATTTCTGAAATCAACACAAAGCCGTATTTCTCCACTTTTCTTCCTCACAACTACCAAGTTGGCTACCCACTTTGAATATCTGAGTGGGACTATGATTTTGGCAGCCAACAACTTCTTGATTTCTTTTTCAATCAGAGGGAGGAGCAAAGGATTTATTGGTCTCAACTTCTACTTAAAAAGGATGGTGTCTTTCTCTAAGGGGATTTTATGTTGGATGATCTTTTAATCATAAGTTTTCAAGTCACTATATTGCAAGGCAAAGACATCAGCAAATTGCTTCATTAGGATGCAGTAGTCAGAACTTTGGGCAGCATATAGATGGGTGGACAGATTTATGTACCTTAGATGCTTTGGACTCCCTAAATCATGCCTACGGGCTACAGATTGATCTTCTTTTTGGGAAACCCTATAAGGTACATCATTCTAGTCAAAAAGCTTTTCTAAGGGAACTAGGCCTTTAGGTATATGATTGCTGGGCAGCTAGACAATGTTGTCTTTGCCAATTTTGTTTCTAAGCTGGGGCTGAGGAATTTCCTCCAAGGCTTCATTATCTTGGTCAATTTGCATTTCGGAGAATTCATCAATGACTTGCAGAAACCTTTTTACCTCATCATCATCCTCAAAAACTTTCCAATGCTAGACATTATTAAGTAAGGATGGTCTATATTTCATCTGAACTTCATAAACTAGTCTGGGAGGCATGGGAGGGATAAACATGCTAGAAAACACAGCAAGGGAATCAACAAGCTGATTCTTTACTCTAGGGATATATGAGATACAAAAACTATCAAAAGAATCTTTAAGTCTCCATACCTCATCTATATATGCTTTCAGCCTTGGGTCCCTTGCTTGAAATGTTATGTTCACTTGCTGAATGATGAGATCAACATCTCCAAACACCTTTGTGTTTCTGATTCCTTTGTCTTTAGCTGCATTAAGACCCAATATCAGAGCCTCATACTCAGCTATATTGTTGGTGACTTGGAAATCCAGCTTAAAAGACAGATGTGTGCTTTCTTGTTTTGGAGATATCAGCACCACCCCTACTCCTGCAGTTTCCCTTGAACATGCTCCATCAAAAAACATCTCCCAAACCTGACTTCCTTGCTCTCCCAGGGCCTGGACTATTGGTTTCTTGAGCTGCATTGAGGCCTTTTGAGATTCTTCAATTTGGAGAATGCATGCCCCAAAGTTAGTGTCCACAGCGTAGATAGGATGATTAGAAGGATTCTTCTCATCACTGATGATGTATGCCAGTTGTGTCTCTCTATATGATCTCCTTCTTTCTCCCCCAAAGACTAGGACAGTGGCATAAGATAGATCATTCTATAACATCCTGCCTAGTCTCTTAATCCACCCTCTAGACAACAACATGCCAAACTTAGGTGGGACATCTACTACCACAAAGTCCATCATTATGCTCTTCATGGGCAATTGAGTTAGGGTAATAGCTAAATCTTTGATCAATCCCAAACATTTCACCTTTCTTGAATCAAAGGAGAATAGATCATGATAAGGTCTGGTAATATCAAGGCCTAACCCTTCCATGATAGCTTTGGGCATCAAGTTGTGGTTGGCCCCTGTGTCCAGTAGGTAATTGTGGAGGATTTTGTCATTAATGGTCAAGGAGACATAAAACGATGGAGAATTATCATCAGCAGATTCAATCATTGGGCTAAGCACAACTGTAGGCTTATCATCTTGCAAATTGACATAGTCAGTGGAGGCTTGCGTGACTTTTAGCTCAAGAGCATCAAGGATAGGCTTTCTAAAAACTTCACTTCTTGCAAGTTTTATCAGAGGCACAGATATTTTTAACTTCTGGACTTCTGATTCAAAGCTGAAAGGGGAAGGGGACTTGTCAGGACCTCTTACCTCTTGAGCTAGTGCTTTGAGGATGACTGGGTCAGCTGCTGGTCTTTTATGTTTGATGTTTTGATGCTCTGTGGGGAAAGTATCTCTTTGGACAGGATTCTCCTTGACACTGCTTGGTCTTGACCTCAGATTATATCTTTGATGTTCATCAGTCTGCAGAACAACCTCTCTGTCCCACTCTTGACTGGTTTAGTCCTAGAGTAATGATTCTTCATAGGCAGCCAATGTTAAGAAGGTAGCACTGCCCTTATCTTCCATGCAATGAATTTCATCCTCTTCTTCAAACTGCTCCTCCTCCATCACTACGTTTTGGAAAGGAGCCTTAACCTTTTTTTCTTCACCAGCTTATTTACCCCTCTGAATGATCTGCAATTGTTCATTTGCTCTTCTGAATGAATTTGGGTTTCTTGGAGCAAATGTGTTTGGAAGCCTTGCCTTTCCAGAGCTCTACTCAACCTTCAGCTTGGATATTTCAGCAGCCAATGACTCTATCATTTTAGTCATTTTGTCTAATTTAGGTTCTGAAGATGAAGCAGAGGAAGAAGAAGCCTCACCTCTCTGCCTCCTTCTATTAGCATGACCTTTGAGTTTTTCTACAGCCATGATATTAGATTCCACTTCTAACACTGCATCTTGCATCTCAACTAGATTGGCACATCTTCTTTCTCTCAATAGTAGGCAAAAATCAGAGTCAAAAGCATTGGCATAGGTGAGTTTGGCAGAGTTGGGGATAGGCTTTACTTCAGCTGGTATCTTACTATACATACAATCAAATCTTTTATTAAAATCAAGCAATGATTCCCCATTCTCTCTCTTGAGGTTTCCAAACTCGGTATGGTAATATTGCAGGTCTTTTTTATCTCCCCAATGCTTCAAAAATACATCATCTAATGCTTCAATGTATGTTATAGACCTAGGGGCCAATTCTCTGAACCATTTTCTAGCCTCTCCATCAAGGCTTTGGACAAATACTCTCATCCACACATCATCCTCGCTGATATCTAGGTTATCAGCATAACTATAAAAGGACTCAAGGTGTTCTTCAGTTGTTACTCCCTCTGTACCAATGAACTTAGACATGTATTTCTGATACTCTCCTACGAGCATAGCATTCAAAGGAACATGCAAGACTAGGGGTCTATACCTAGCAGCTATGATTCTTTCCATCTTTGTGGGTGCTTGTTGGCTTGCCATGACTGGGATAGATGGAAAAGTACTAGTTGTTTGGATGACAGGAGACTGAGGAACGAATGATAGAGATGAACGAAAACGATGGACTATATGGAAGGATTTCTTTGGACTGAGATCTAAAGGGGAACTTAATGAACAAGAAGCTTTATGAATCTTTGAGGGTATTTCTTCACTAATAATGCTAGGCTCTATATCATCAATCTTCTCTTGCATAGATACATAAGATTGTTTAGGCTTACCTGATCCTGATGCTCCTTTTTGTGATGTTTTCCTTTGCTTAACAATCTTCTTAGGGTTAGGCACTGGGTCAGCTGGTGATTTCTGAGCTAGAACTATAATGTGGAGTCGCCACTAAGTTGGTCCTCTAGTAGAGTCACCAGATAGATGATTACAACCAGAAATATGTCCAGACTTTGTCTATCATCAAAGCTGGAACTATGTTGTTCTCCCAGGGAAGCTGACCTCCAATCTCCTCTCCTCGGCAACGGCACCAATTATGTTAGGATTCCAAGAAACTCTCCTAGGTTGTAGCTTAGAGATGCCTGGTAACATATAAATTCAACCTAGTGTTGCAAATGGATGAATGGAAGGAATGATGCTTGTCCAAGCCAGATAACCACTTCTACTTTGCTTTACTCCAGACATGCATGAACACCCCCAGACTATAAGGTTTTAGACCACCAACTACTCACAGTTTAAGATTAGGTGAATATGGAGAATACTGACCACACCAGTAGATGCACAAGACCATTTGATGGCCGGGTGCAACCAGTAAAGAAGTCTACAAATCTAATCTACCAATGCACATACAGGATGACAACTCTTTGGCACCAGAAGAAGAGAAACCTGAATAACTCATTCAATGATACGTACAAGATTTTAACACAGAGATAGGATGACAGTTACTCTAATGCTAAACATCGAGAGTTTAGGAACACAGCATATCAGGCACAGCTTTGAAGAGAATGGAAATGGAAAGTGAGCAATTAACAGCAAATGTATTAGCTGAAAATGAAGACGAGACGTTGCAAGTGTCAAAATAGTTACAACCTCCAGAAGTTGAACCTTACATCAAAACATCAACCATCAACCTTGATTACATCTTGTTTGTGGGTATATATAGAGTTTCATTACAAAGGCACTTGGCCATTTCAGGTATGGAGGGGTCATAACTGACCACCAACTACATTTAACTGCCTGATGGAGTCTCTGAGTGCGTTTACTTGTCTCAGTGGGTGAATATGATCTTTTCGAGTGCTTTGTTGTCTTCTCAGGCAACTGGAGTGTTCATATCCATGAAGTTCCATAACTGCTAAATGTAGTTACACGCTCAAACTCTGTCCTTTTCCTCCTCGGCCATACTGTCTGTTAAATGTGGTTGTTGAGGAGCAACTGCAACTGGTACTGGTGAGTTGATCGCCTTCATCCTTCAGGTGCACGAAATGGTCAAGGGACGTGGACTGTGTGGCGGATGGATGAGTTGGATGAGGGAGAAAGGTCCGCCGTTGGATCGGGAGGACAGACGACGGAGATGGCTTGGCGAAGGGTATTGGAGGAGGTGGAAGTGGAAGTGGAGCGAACGTGGGCCGTTGGTTCTCACGCGGACAGATCCAATGGTGGTCGGGTGGCGAAAGCGCACGGCGGTTATCAGGCGGGGTCATGAGGTGAAGCGGTAAGCGATATCGGTCGCACCGCCTTCAGGGCGTTGGGTAGTAAAGAGAGAGGGAACGCGATTCCATTTGGCGCGTGACGCGTGGTGACGGAGGAGAGAGGAAAACCACTCTCCATCGCACGTTAACGTTTCATCTCTTTGTGGGTGTGGGGAGAGCGACTACTGTTGGATCTCTGGCAGAGTTGATCGGACGACGGGGATTCAGTTGCGTGGGTCTCTTTGTAGGGCGCGACAAGAGTCGTTGGATTGGCAGACGAAAATCAATGGCTGAGGCTATGGGCGACGAGTTTACGAAGGTGCAAAGTCGTATGGGCACGGTTTTATGAGGTTTTGGGTTTTAGCACTCGGGGCTTAAGAAACAGGAGTTTTTATATGGTTTTTAACAAAAAATCACGGGAAAGGGAGATAAAGGGAGGATGAGCAGGGTAAAGGAAAATGGTGAGAACAACCATTACAGGCCTCCTTTAAGCATAACCAATCACAATCAAGCTTATCCCTGACCTTCAATATCAAAGATATGTACCAGAGCTAACAGGATCTTGACTTAAGGCCAACCATGCAAAGAATTTATATGATAATGGACAAATTTGAGACTATAGAATTTTACCATATCAAGAGGGAAAACAATGTGTCGATGGATGTTCAAGTCAATCAGGTCGTTAACCTAGAACAAGGCGAACTAAGGGAGGTCGAGGACACATTATCCACATGTCACGTCCCATGATCATTAATAAATTGAAACTTCGAAGTGCAAGAGGAATATTGAGAAGGGTAAATCAATTGACAAGATGATTAAATGCCTTCTTCACTCCATGGCACATTTGTTCTACGGTGGGTGTCTTCGCGGTAAGTTGGGCCCTTCACCCAACAGATGGTTAATTAAGAGGAGTAATGATATGAATAAGGACAGTTGGGAGAACGTAATCCAAGATTTAAGGCAGAGAAGTTGTGAAGGAGTTGTATTCTCTGAGCTCGAGGAGGATTGCCTTAGTTTGATTGTGTGGGATTACATTCCGGAGCAAGGAGCAATGAATACCAATTCAATTACAGTGTGTGTAATTTAGAAGAGTATTAAAAATGAAGGGACCTCTTGCTCTACCATTTTGGAGTTGAATTTGGCTATAAGAAGATGATTATGGAGGGCTTATGTGTTGTGGCTTGCCTTTCAATCCCGATGTGTTGAAGAAATGGCTTCCCCACCAGGAAATGGTGTTGGAGGCTCCTTTGAGGATTTAAACCATGCGTTCAAGTAGGAAGTGGAGGATATGATATCTTAGATTGTAGGACAAATTATTTATGAGGCCTAGTCTCATTTTACTCTAGTTTTGGGTCAGTTGGAGGGCCTAAAGAAAGATGTGGAGAATGTGCAAGCGAATACAGAGGTAATCATGTCAAAGATAGAGAACCTTGACAGTAGGAGGGAGATTGTTGTTGTGTCGATGTTAAAAGAAGTGTGGGGCATTGTGGATGGAAATGACCATGATTCAGCACATGGTGAACAGGGAGTTATCCCTCCAGAGTTCGTCGTTCAGCTGGAGATACAACAAGAGATTGAGCAACACAAAGCAGTGGAAGCAGGATGGCAAGAGGAAGTAGTTGCGACAGACACAGAAGAAACTAGGCAGCACGAAGCAAAAGGATCTAGGTGGTTAGTTTTTAAAATTAGTTTCTTATGTTATGTAAGTATGTAAACATAAATGGTTTTTTGGGCAAAATTATAAGAAAAATGTTGTGGAAATCTCGAGAAGACATCTTTGAATACTCATAAACTTTAATTAGAATATTTTGGAGAGTTGTGAAAATGTTGTTGCTTTTGAATATAATAATTGTAGTGTCTTTGAATACTCATAAACTTTAATTAGAATATTTTTGGAGAGTTGTGAAAATGTTGTTGCTTTTGAATATAATAGTTGCAGCATCTTTGAATACTCATAAACTTTAATTAGAATATTTTTGGAGAGTTGTGAAAATGTTGCTACTTTTGAATATAATAGTTGTAGCATCTTTGAATACTCATAAACTTTAATTAGAATATTTTTGGAGAGTTGTGAAAATGTTGTTACTTTTGAATATAATAGTTGCGGGGAGAATCCATATTGATTCATAAAAATATAATTGTTC
>APFE031277500.1:198008-214456 GCA_000404065.3 Pinus taeda | reverse complement strand
GCACAATCTTCACCAAAAAAATTGTCATGCTTCACAAAAAAACCAAATAATTTTGTAGACTACGGAATTTAAAAAGCCCTAAATTCTCTTGCCAATAAAATCCTTTATAAATCCTTTCATAAAATCCCTTAATAATTTCTTCATCTTCTGCTTTTCATAAAAAAATCACATTAAAAAATCTCCCAAAATCTTATTTATACCTTTCAATATCTTTATAACAAGCCACTCAAAAAAGAAAACCTTTATAAATCCTTTCTCAAGTCTTTATAAAATCTATTTTTTAATAAAAGCTTACTGAACCCTTTAAAAGGACTTTAACAGGCCCTTTTTTAATGTGCTCCTTCTACAAAAAACTTTTCAAAAGACATGCACTTACTTATTTAATTCAATAAGAACTCAATCCAACATATGACTACTAACTTTCCATATGATATTCTTTCGCCTTTTTTTTAAATAACCATATCCACTTTATTAACGCGGCTTTTGATGTAGTTGGCACGCATACTATCGTTGCCCACAATAAGAAGACCTGCTTTATTTGTCAACGGCCGACAAGCTACAGGTTATTGCTCAATTGTTGTGGTGAAACTTTTGAACTTTCAATTGAGAACTCTACAAGTTGTGGCTACAGAATTTCGAGTTGTTCCTCTCTAGCTCTGATACCAATTTGTGGAAAGGCAGAGGAGACAAAACATAAATTCACACAAAACACGAGTTGTTTCTCTTCTATTGATCACACAAAACATGATTATTACAATGAACCCGGTGAAGGGTATTTAACCTTTTCCAACTAGCGACTTGCCTAAAATATCTTGACATGCAATCACATGCAACCACACACTAAAAGTCATCTATCACTTAACTCGACTTGACTCAACAATCAAACACTCAATCACTCACTCACTCAGTTAACTAACTCTCTATGTTTAGCCAACTCCACATGCTGGAGTAATTACTATTTCTAAAAATAAAGGGACTAAAGAAACGATTAGGGAGAAGAATCACTCGAATTGGGGCTAATCCTCAAGATGACCTTTCTTTCCTTTCTTTTATGAAACCTTGACCCAACCTTCTGAAGATGGGTTGATTAATGTGATTTTTAGCTTATTAGCATTGCTCATTGAAGGAGATTCCTTATCATATCTTAAAGAAGATGACTTGTGAGCTTGTTTCAATATTCCTGAAGAAGCATTACCATTCAATATATTTGTGCTTGTCTGAGTATGGCTCACGCCAAGAGCCTCAAGATATGTTTAAGGTCCTGAATCTTGGAGCTTGTCCCCTGGAGGTATTTCATCATCAGAATCTTCGGCGTGCATGACCGACATAGAGGAGACATTTCCCTCCATAATATGAAGGTTGCAGGGCTTCTAAGTTTTAGATCTAGAATTGTGGATGTTCTTCTTTTGTTGAGAATTAAACATCGGGAAAGAATTCAATAAATGTATTGCTTAATAATAAAAACAGTTGTGAAAATAAGTATTCTCATACTCTAGAGCCTGGGTCCAATGAAGACCACTGATTTTCAAATTGATTTGGCCTAGAAACCCTTTATTGATATCAATTTCAACACAAATTATGTCATAGGAGTATACAACAAGCTACCCTCAAGAGACATATGTTGTAAGGTGACAACTCAAAGAGTCTCCATTGTTGTGAAAGATTTCATATTGTCACAAGTGTGCCGGCAAATTAAGAAGCCCGGCCCATATTGGTAGCTTGGTTATGACAACTATGGAAGGGTAACAAAATATAGGAATAAAGGGGTTAAAAATAGTCCAGCATTGCGCCAAAACCAAGGTCCCTTAGATAAATTTTTATGATAATCTTTTGATTCCTCAAATAACACAATGAAAAAGACTATTAAGTATAAAATAACTTTGCATTTCTTAGTCCATATAGAATGGATCCATTGGTACATATTGGTCGTGTAGGGCCAAAATCCATTAAAACGATAGATTAGGCCTACCTCAGAATACAGTTGATGAAGATCCTCTAGAATACAGTTGTATGGAGGGAACTTCCTGTCATTTTTACACCAAAAATGGCCTAGGATCTGAATGGGGCTAATCTATCATAGGAGTGAACTGAGCATAAACGACATCTTTATAAGAAAATGTTCGAGAGGAGGAAGGATTACCTCCAACCCACCATAAAAATAATAGCAGATTTGCCATTGTTGTAGAATGAGAGAGGAAAAGCATTATCTAGTTGCTTACATCAAAAAGCAAGCATTGCATGACTTAGGGACTACTCACTTAAAGCTCTAAGTAAAAATTGAGGTCACAAACTAGATCTGAAGAGAAAACCCTAACAATAAGTGATTGTCCAGAGGGGACCTTGACAAATATTTGATAGAAAGTTGGTAAATCTAGCACCATGTCTCCTGACAACATATAAGCAAGGACTAGCCTGAGGCATCCTCAACTCGTCACTCTACAAGATCTTCTTCCAACTACATTTGAACAAGATCTACCACCAATGCTATGGACTCCATCAATTTTAACAGAGCTCCTCCAGATCTATAATTTCTATTGGTTTCAGGAAGGATCAACATTTCCATGTGGAAAAATTCACACAGAGGATCTCATGGGTACATCAAGCACCTTGCAATTGGCACTCCAGATAAGCACCTAGTTGCCATGAATATCAAAGTAGATCCTTTGTCAAATCTAACCTTGTCAGAATATCCATTACTATAGCACTGGACTGTATCCATTTTGATTTAGGAGCAGATCCAACCTGATAAACGGATTAGTCACCTTTGAGTGATATTAAAATATATTAGTTAACATGAATATTCAAGTAGTTTAGTTAAGATATATTGTCATTTTTATTATGATATAATTATTTATAGATTATTTTATGTTATATAAGTTTTTGGATAGTCATGATTAGCAGTTGCTCTGCTTGATGGCCCTGTGCCCATGGGCACTTTTTCTCCTAGGAAACCTATCTTTAGCAAAATGTATTTTTTCCGCTACATTCACGACATTTATAGGACTCCGTTTTTTATTGGATTTCCCCATTGTTGAGGTTTTAACTCCTCTTTTTTTGTTGGTGTTTTCAATCATTTTCTTTGAACCTCTGATTATTGTATTTGTAGTAGATTATTTTGGTCAGGAGATCATCCATGACTAGTCCAGCCTCTAAGCCTCTGTTGGCCCAGGAAATCATAGAATTCAACACCCTTGTGACCAATGGGACCAGGTTCCAAAAAATTCCCCATCCAGGTTCGTTAAGAAACTCGACGAGATCCCAAAGGTCGATGTTTCTACTCCACATGCTAGATTGTAACCCCTGTAGTTATCTAAGAGGGATCTTGTAGGTTAGTTCATGGGCTTATGGCCCTCTCCTTGATTTGTCCATTTGTGGACAAAAAAAATGGAAACCATTAATCAAGGGAAAGATCACCTCCTCCTTTTGTGGGAAAAGGTTTTTCACTTTCTTCTTTGAAAATAAGTCAGATTAGGATTTGATCTTCAATAATGGATTGTATTTCATGGGGGCTCAAGGTATCTATCTTGATTGATGGAGTCTTAACTTTAACCCTAACTATGGCGTTCCCACATCTATCCTTGAAATGATGCTACCTTTAGAAGTGTCAGTAACACTCTGGGTAAATACAATGACTATGCAGAGCCCCAAGAGGGCCACTTCTCCTGCGCTCACATTTGTGTCAAGGTATATATGGACAAGGACCTCCCCACTACAATCAGTCTTTATCTTGACAACTAGTCACATAATTAGGAAGTCGACTATGACCGGGTCCCCTTCAAATGTAAAATACGCCATGAGTATGAGAACTTCACTAGAAACTACCCTAAAAATCCAAAGGACCAAGAAAATCAAGGAAATTCAAGAGATCAGTGGAAGCAAGCAAAGAAGAGACATGGATCCAATAGACAGTAGCATCCTCCCAAGAACTAGCAAGAGTAGGAAATCCATAAAGGAAAAGGACACACCTCCCCAAAACATAAATCCACTAGTAATGGGGAAGGGACAAGAAAATCTATGAATCCTGGCGGGGATGGGAACAAGTTCGAAGCCCTGGTCATTGAAGAAGAGGAAGGGTAAATACCATAACAATTCCCTCTTGAATCAAATCAATAACTCGAGAAACCTCCCCAGCATGAGTTATTCATTGAACCAATGAACAAATCTAGACCTAGTGTAGAACAAGCCACTAATCAAGAGGATCTCTCAGAAGAGGAAGAGGATTTTCTCTCACCAAGAGAGATACAAGCCCTTCAACATTTATAAGCTTAGCTGATGAAAAACTTGAAGCATAGAAAAACAAAAGAGAGGACAGTTGGAAGATCAGTAGTTGTTGGGTCCCGGTCCTCGCCTCATAGTCGTTTCCTCCCCTTCCTCCCCTCCCTCTTTTTATAGCTTGTTCTAGAGTTTCCCCTTGATATCCTTTAATCTTCTTTCTTTAGCCATAATTCTTGGGTCCTTCTTGGAAATATTCCTTGATTTCTTATTATCCTTTTCATTCATTTCCTAAAGAGTTAGATTATATAGTATAAGATATTTAAAGAGCATATTTAAGCTCTAAATACATGACTTTACTATTAAATTTATATTAATTTGTTACCCTTACCTTAATTAAATACCATTATAACAATACAATAAATCCTTACAAGTACTAATGTCCCGAGTAATAATAAATTTGGTTCCATTATATTACTATATATTGAAACCCTAATAATTGATAGTAAGAATAATTCCTTTATCATATTAAATAGTACTTTTAATATAGGTTTATATCATTATAGATATTCCCTTTTCATGACTAATCTGAAGGGATCCAGTCTACATAATATATCGATAATTAAAATTATTTTAGTCCTTACATTTAATAATATTATCCATAGATCTATTAAATTTATATTAATGAATATAATTTAACATTTTAGTATATGTTAAATTTTAATATCCCCCTTATCTTGAATAATCTGAAGGGATCTAGTATATATAATATAATGACAACTAAGATTATTTTAATCCTTAATTAAGACTATACTATAACATTATATTAATAAATAATATAACATATTATTACTTATTATTAAACTCTTTCGATTACTAACTATTATTTCTAGCAATTTTAATATATTATTTCTAGCAATTTTTAATATAAATATTAACTCAAACATTGTTAACTTTTCACTTAAATAACATATGATAAATATTAAAATAATATTTTAGCATTATAATATTATGTATTTAAAATTGATTAGTCATATCTAGCCATTCTTGGTCAATCTTAGTCGTTTATCTAGTCTGACCTAATATAACCATTTTTTAGTCAAACCTAGCCATTGGATGATCTGCTAGCCCTATTTAATATGCAGCCTTGATTTGGTTCTTCAACTTGTCCTGACAATG
The DNA here is from genome assembly GCA_000404065.3 of Pinus taeda. Lineage (NCBI taxonomy): Eukaryota > Viridiplantae > Streptophyta > Pinopsida > Pinales > Pinaceae > Pinus > Pinus taeda. The sequence continues at coordinate 209,065 of APFE031277500.1, read as the reverse complement.
AGACACACTCGTTGGTTCAAAACGCATTGACAAATGTTCTATCATGTGATTTACGCCGAAAAAACTTTTCTCAAAAGTAATAATGTTAGAACTCCCTCATGGGTCTTAAGGAAACTGAATTTGGCACCAATTATATCTTCAAAGGGGACTTCCATACCACTCATAACAATACGGAGAAAAAAAGGGGCTCCCCAATCTTAAACCCTTCCAATAGCACATGGAGGACTTCATCAGCCACCTCCAATTAATGGAGATCAAACCTTTAGGTCTTTTCTATACTTGGAACAACAAAAGATCTTCTCCAGACCATATTGCTGCAAGAATTTACCATTTCTTAACCTTGAACACCTTCCTGGCCCTCAATCTTAACCTATGTTCCCTTATTCTCCCCTGAAATGGCTCAAACCATCGCCCCATAAAGTTGGAACTATCCCTTTCTCTCAATTATGGCCAAATTCCCTTAAGATTCTCCTCCCTTTGGATCCAATTCAAGAACTTCCACAATTTAGTCACAACATTGTGGCTCCCCTAGGTTGAGGGAAGTATGATCCAAATCTGGGAGAAAAATATTAAACGACTCAAAGTGAGCATCAAATCCTAGTTATCTGGCTCTAGGACTGATTGTCAAGCATCCATACAGAAGATGGAGCAGAAAATTACGCAAATCCAAGCTTCTATGGAAAATGATCTAGTTACAAATGAAATTGATATAATTATTTTAATTTTTTTTAGGTCCCAATCTTTTCTTTGAGTTTAGAATGTGATAAAATCTAGATGATAAATTTAGAGTTGGCAGAATATACTTACACATGCAAGACTAATTACAAGGGTTTTATGTTACAACCTTTCTTTCTTGAAAAATAAATAGAAGCAGGGCTCTAGTACAGACATAGTCATACACATATACATAAAAGAAATCTTTATTGTAAGAAAGAATATTTACATTTTTCTTTTTTCTAAAATAAAAGAATGTTAAGTTATTCATAAATCCTAACAAAGATTCTTGTAAAGAAGAGCACCATGTCTGAAATTGATCCTCTTACATCTTAGTTGGTTTATTTACGTGTAATTCTTCTAATATTTGTTTATTTTTCTATCCAAGCACTCATGAAACTCTTATAAACTGAACTTTTATGTGTGCATATGTTATCTTATAGGCCCAAATTAAGTATTGTCGACAATGGAGCCAATGTTGTAATCTAAGGGTCTGCATGCAAATGTTACTAGCAGTCCTTTACATAGAGTGATATGAAAGTAATACACAAGTGTTATACAATAATATACATCACATGCATATAAAAGAGAAGTAAGATAATAAAAAATTTAATAGGGAGACGAACAATAAGCACTTTATATTATATCAATTCTACCACAACAACCACTCTGTGTTACATTCATGATCATATTTATATTGTGCTTTTAGCTACAAGATAGTTACGACTACTTAACTACCTAGGTCAGTCGGTCTGACTCAACACTCAACTAACTCACTTGATCGACTATCTTTCTCTATTAACTAACTTTACTTATGTGGATTAGTGGGTTTACTTGACAAAGTCAACTAACACCTCCAATAGTGTGAAGCATTTGGTGATGTTTTCAAAGAGCCAATAGGAGTCAATATATGGATATTATTATATTAGTTTCATATTTTCCCCAAATGGTGATAGAAGAGGATAGTGATGATATATAAAAGGTGATATATAGGAATGACATATTGTCTTTCCTCTCCACATCTAAGAAGGAAAAAATTCTTAGGCTAATTGGTTGGACAATTGATTTTTATTTTTGATTCTTTGACTTATTAAGTGGTGACTTATTAAGAGTGGTGGATAATGTCAATACCTTTATAAAGGTTCCAATATCATTCAACTTAACATTTATTGTCTTGATTTCGAACGTTGATAAGCCTAGAACATTCAATGCCTTTGGCCTGATCTTCCTCTATAACTACATTTATAAGATCGTTTCAAAGGTGTTGGATGTCAAATTGAAGAAGTTAATATTTGATGTGATTTCCTTGAAATAATTTTTCTTTTTGGATGGGAGATATATCTATGAAGCTATTGTATTTTCATAAGAAGTTTTTCACTCTATTAGATCAAAATTATGCTCGGTACAATGTTAAGACTATATCTTGCCAAGGAATATGATAGCTCTAGTTGGTTTTACTTAAGGCTTATATTAAGACAAATTGGTTTCAAATAATTTGGAAATTGTCAATTGGATAAAGGGTTGCATTTCCACTGTAGATTTTTACTTGTAGATTCAGCAGCTTATGTGATATGCTAAAAAATAAGACAAGAATCTACTCTACTCATCAGAGGAAAAAATGATCGATGAAAACACTAAACATAAAAGGAAGGATTTCAATTGCACATCACACAATATTTTTCGGGGGAAAGCAACTTCCCAAAACCTCGACTATCTATATTGCATTAACCAGAAAACCTGAGAAGAAAATGCAATGATTGTTCAACCCGAACAACTTGTGCACAAGTACCGTCTATCTCTATGCTTCACAAACCAGCTCAAGCCAGCACTTAGCCAATTCTGTTGCCTACCAATCCCCTACTTCCTTGCAAAATTCCTGAGAGAATTAGCCCATATTTAATTGGGAAATTTCTCATTCATAATTGTGCAATCCATCCATAGGATTTCTATTGATTGCATGCACCATCTATACAACTTATAGTACATTGTCCTTGAACTCTAACGTCAACTAGGTCTTCCTCAGAATTAGCATGCATGAGTTATTTATGAGTGACTTTTCAGTTAACTAGTGGAGCAGTGAAGCTGCACTATTGTTTTTCCCCACTACTAGACCTCCTACTAGTTCCTCCAATTGTTTAAACTAGTTTAACTTACTTTAACTCAGTTAGATTGAGTTAATTAATTACAACTCAAAAGAACTCAACCTGGACCCCTAGAATTTATTAATACTCTACATGACTCTAAATAGACTTCCAATTTGACTTTACTGAGCCAACTAAGTCAAATTAACTTATTTAACTATTACAAGTTGTTATGAGAATAGAATTTCGATTTAATTCCAAATTTCATTCAAGGACAAATTAAATTAGGATTTCTTGTTGTTATTTTTAACACTCCCTCTCAATAAGAAAGGGATTATCTGCTACCCTGATCCTGCCTCTATGAAAATCAAATTTTCATCTTAACAAGGGCTTGTCAAAATATTTACATCATGTTCCTATGTGTGAATGTACTCCAACAACATAATTATCCTCTGCACACAATCTCGAAGATGATGATATCGAATATCAATATGCTTGGACTGATCATGAAAAACTGGATTCTTAGAGAGTTTGATACAACTCTGATTATCACAACAAATCGTAGTTGGATCCATTTTCTAACCAAAAAAACCAACTAGAATCTTCCTCATCCATATAACCTCACAAGTTTCTTAACTAGCAGCCATGTACTCTACTTCTGTTGAATTGAATACAAATTATCTTTGTTTCATGTTGTACCAGGAAATATTTGTTGACCCAATATTAAACATCCCACCTGATGTGCTCTTCATGTCAGATGGACTCCCTGCCCAGTCTACATCGGTGAAGCCTTGAAGCTTCACTCCCTTTGTCTGTTTGTATCAAAGGCCATATTGAGTAGTGCCTCTGAGGCATCTCAACACATGTTTGGCTGCCTTCCAATACAACTTGGTCAGCTTAACAATTGCTAACAAATTTGTTTAATTGCATAACACATGTCTGGTCTTGTGTTCACCAAATACATGAGTGAACTCATAAGATACATGTAAATAGTAGCCTCCACTACTTCACTGGAAGTAGCATCCTCCTTCCTCCAATTACCAGCTAGAGGCGTCTCCATGGGTTTACTTCTCTCCATGTGGAACTTCTTGAGTATGTTGTTGGCATACTTTCCCTGAGTGACAAACAGTTCCTCATCACTTTGCCATACTTCCATCCCTAGAAAGCAGTGCATGAGCCCCAAATCCTTCATTTCGAACTCCCTTACAAGATCCTCTTTGCAAGACTTTAGCAGCTTAACATCACCTATCATAATCAAATCGTCAACATATAAAACAATAATGAACAATTTACCTTAAACCACAATATGGTAAAGGTTCGCATCTGCTTCACTTTTGGTGGATCCCAACCTAGTGAAGTAGTTATCAATCCTGGTGTACCAAGCACGGGTTGCTTGTTTCAGTCCATACAGCGCTCGCTTAAGTCTGCACACATGTGAATCTCTGTTGAAGGTCTCAAATCCTTCAGGCTGCTCAATATACACCTCTTCCTCAATCATGTATTTGAGGAATTTTGTCTTTATATCCATCTGATGTATCTTCCATCCCATCTATGCTGATAGTGCTAGAATGGATTGATTGATGAGTACCTTGCAACAGGAGAAAAAGTCTCATCATAATCAATTCCCTCCACCTGATAAAACCCTGTGGCCACAAACCTGGCCTTGTGTTTCTCCACACTACCATTCGTTGCTTTCTTTACCTTGTAAATCCATTTGGAACTCACCACTAACTTGCCTTCTAGTCTTGTGACCACATCCCTAATGTTATTCCTGACAATGGAGTCATACTCCTTAACCATGGAATCAACCCAAACTGTTTGCTACACTGCTTCCTCAAAAGAAGATGGATCAAATCTACACATTCGCTCATCAGAGCCATGTAGCCAGTGTACCTCTCTGGTGACCTCCTCTACTTGCGTTGTGATGTGGGTGCTCCCACATTCTCTCTAGCATCATGCAATAAACTGTCAACTTCTCTAGTGTGCTTTCTCCCATCTCTAGAAGACTTTGCATGAGTGGGTGTCTCCACTCTCTGCTCCTCTACCTGTGGTTGCTCCACTTCGTCCTAAGGCTCCTCCTTAAGAGCTAAAATCTCTTCAATCACATGTAGTTGAAGCTCCCTCTCAAGGGAACATCTCATGGCCTTCCCTTCATTGAATTTTACATCTCTGCGAACTAGCATCATCCTATTGGTTGGCAAGTACACGCGATAGTTGTTAAGCGTATCAGTGTAACCCACAAATATGCCCAATTCTATTGTTGGGTGTAGATTTTTCTATGCATCTTTGGTAACATTGTAGTGGACTGATGAACCAAAGATCCTAAAGTGTGCCACATTTGGTTTCTTCCCTGAAAAATCCTCTTTCGGTTTACTCATCCCGAGAATTCGATGAGGACTTCTGTTTTGCAAATAAACAATTGTGTCACATGCTTCAACCCACAAGTGTAATGGTAGGCCCTGATCATGCAACATCACCCATGTTGCTCCCATAATACTCTTGTTCTTCCTTTCATCCACTCATTCTTTTGTGGGTTATGAGGAGTTATCAACTCTTGTCGAATGCCTTTTGATGTAAAAAAGTTTTTGAACTCATTTAACACATACTCTCCATTGTTATCACTCTTGAGAGATTTAAATTTCCTGTCAGTATCTATCTTAACAAGTGCTTTAAATTCACAAAACTTAGCAAAGTCTGATCTTTCTTCTGCATGAAGAAGATCTAATACTTATGAGAAAAATCATCAAAAAAATCACATAATACTTGTGCTTCGTCGTGGATGTTGTCAAAAACAGTATACACACATCTGAGTGAACTCGATCGAGGATCACCTGTGCACATTATCTTTGTCATGAAAGGAAGCTTTGGTGTACTTCTCCAATGTACACCCTTTGCATGTATCTACCTTCTCTAGTGTACCCTTGGGAAGACCAGTAGAAATTTGTTGCATTATCTTCAAAGTGCCATGGTGCAAGTGACCCAACCTCCTATGCCACAACTCACCGATGTCTCAGCTCTGCAACTTCTATGCTTTAGTGCTCAAGGGAGCACAATCTTCTACCTCCAACTTGTAGAGGTTCTTCACTTGAACCCCTATCCTCTTAACTTGTCATATGGCTTTGTGATGAAGGAAAGCCTTTCCCTTGCTAAATATCACATCATAGCCTCTATCCTCCAACATGGTAACAAAAACCAAGTTCTTCTTCAAACCAGGAACATACATAACATCTCGTGAAGTGCATGGAGAACCAGACTCCCTCTGAAAGGTAATTGTACCAATTGTTTGGTCAATTTAGTGTGATCTAAATTGCTAATGAAAATGTCAATCCAGGGTTCATAAACTGACGAAGTGAAGTGTACTATATGTACTAGATAACCATTTCCTTAGTCTTTTGTCGTTTTTAAGTTTTTAGTTTGTTTTTGGATTTATCTTTCCCTAATGTGTGATGGTGAGGATGAAAGTGAAGTATGGAGTATAGATGGTGATGGTTTCTACAGTGATTTTCTCAAACTTGAAAGTGCTCAAAAAGAAAGCTTTAAAACAACTAAACTGAAATCAAATCTTAAGAGGAAGTAAATGCATCAAACAGTGAACTAATGACAATGGCCCAGTATCCTTGCTGCTGAATGAAAAGAAAGTAAAAACTAAAAGCAACTCAAACTAAAAGCAAAGCAACTAATCCACACTACTTAAACTCTTCAGATCCTTTACCCTTCAGCTCAATCTACCTTGTGGGAAGCAATCATGAACAAGTCAAGCAATATGATATTTAAATGGTAAGAAATTAAATTGCATAAAAGAAACTAGTCACACTACTTGAACTCTTCTGGTCCTTTACCCTTCAGCTCAATCTACCTTGTGGGAAGCAACCGTGAATAATTTTAAGCAATATGATAACTAAATTGCAAGAAATTAAATTGCAGAAAGGAAACTAATCACACTACTTCAACTCTTCTGATCCTTTACCCTTCAGCTCAATCTACCTTGTGGGAAGCAATCATGAATGAGTTTAAGCAATATGATAACTAAATCACACTACAGTTAGTAATATTCTGATTTCTTGCTAATAGAGTCACTTGACTATAGAAAGAAACCATAAACTGGTGGGCAGTATGATATCTAAATAACTGAAAAATAAATAAGCAAATCACAACTTGGAAAAGACAGTGCTGAAATTAAACTTCAGAAAATGAAAGTTAGCAGGAAGGACAAGATGATCTCATATGTCAATAGTTATCAAAAAGATGAAAATTTGCCTGGGCTGCCTAAGAAAACCTGCAGAAAAGCACTGATCAGTTGAAAGCTATGAGAAAATAGAGGTGAAAATATAAACAACAGTGAGTTAAGAAACATCAAACAGTGTGTTATGTACAAGCTAATGATTATAAAAACAAAAACATAATAAAACCAAATGGAAACTTTACAAGGCTTCAGTGTGCAGGGGCCCTCTGCCACTTCAGCCAGTCAACGAGTAGTCACACGAATAAACTCAGAAAAGTCTTCTCATATATTAAAACAGCAACATATATAAACAGTGGGGTGGTAACACATTAGTTCAGAATTCACATATCCCAAAAAGCTCTTTTACAGCGTTCATCGATGCGTTATTTATAATGGCAAAATGTTGAAACTAACTAACTAACTCCTATGCTATTGACTGTGTTGCCAAAGACACGTAGATCCGTTCAGCTGAGATCTAGCGTAACTGTCATCATGTCTATCAAATCTCCGGAGTGGTAGCTGTTGGATTCAGGTTACGGGAATGATCTCCAGGTGTGTCGGTGTCTTTGTGAGTTGAGGACTGTGCCACGTAACTTTCACGTGCTCAAAACAAAGACGTGCCACCGCTGAACTCCTTGGTTGGCTTTGTCTTTGACTTTCGTTGACCGTGACCTTCCATGGATGATTTGGTTGATTTGAAGGGACACGTTCCATGTATCCGTCACCTGGAGCTTGCCTATGTATCTCGTTTCTTCATAGGACACCTGTAGCACAACTTTTAACAAAATAGCTGCGGAATCCTGTGCTGGCTGCGGAAACCTGTGCTGGTTGCGGAAACTGACAAGTTTCCGCAGCTGCATGAAGAAAAAAAACTAAACCAAACAACAGTCATAAGCATAGTCAGAAAACCATATAAAAGTTATTTTTAGACTATAATGCAATGATTTAACAACTGGGTGGATGAAGTAAGTGGAAAAAGAAGGCTGAGAGGGTGTATAGGAAGGTGCAGGTTTGAGGCTCAACATAACCCCACTGTGAAGGTGTTGCATGTCCTCATGCAACCAAAATTGAGTTATTTCCCTCTAATCCACATGTTCCGAGGCTTCTGCAAGGACATCTAGCCCTCTTTTCTTCTTCTTTGATGCTATCATCATCCCTGGCTTTCTGACTAGACATTTGAACTTGAGGTTAATCAATTCTCTGCTTAACTTTTTGCACTTCTTCTTCAATTTTCTGTTTTTCTTTTGCCACAGTCCTAAATGAAGCATAGTGTTATCATGGACAATCTTGTCTACCTTACTCTGCTCTTTAAGTGCTTCATTTTCCTGTATGATATGTCTATTTAGGACTTCTAACTCAAATACTTCATGTTTCAAAGACCTGAACTTGTGCATCCAAGTGTGCAGAGAGACTTGGTCCTGCAGTTGATTGTTCTAGGATTCCAGGAGTTATATACCTCTTGCTGACTAGGATCTACCTCAGGTGTCTTTCTCAGCCTAAACTCAAAATCTGGTGGAGGAGAACTGCTCTTTCTTTCCAGCCGAAAAGGGCTTTCCTCATGTGGAGGACTTGACTCAATGCTTGGCTGGGCTGGAGATTTTTCAAGTGTCTCTTCACCTAAATCAATAAAGTGAGACTATTTTTCTTTGGTTTTATTCCCCTTCCCTTTTAGCCTAGTGCTCCTTCTTAAGTATGAACTAATACTCTTCTTTTGTGCACTCTGTTTTCCTTTTTTCTTTTTCTTGGCTATGGCAGCAGCTTGAAGATCTATTAATCTTTCTGACAGAGGCTGATAATCTTCTTCTATGGATTGCTCAGGGGATGGATAGATCTCTTGAATGGTTCTTTTGCCTTTTTCTTTCTTCTGTTTCTTACATTTAACTCGGTCTTCTTCTTCTGTTTGGACAATTTCTTGAATTTCTATTGTAGGGGAGTCTTGGACTGCAATATTTTTCTCTTTCCTCCTACTTTTCCTTGGAATTTTTGGTAGACTACTTCTAGAGGCCTCAGACAGCTTTTGGAAGTAGTTTCTTGTTAAGAATTGCTCCCATGTATCCTTAGTTTTCTTCAACTGATCCTCAATAAGAATTTTTATGAGCCCATGATGGTAAAGATGAGGTTCAATATTGCCTACATGTTTTTGAACTGTAAAACTCATCTTTGTCAAACTTGATAGAAGAAAATGAGGCAAATTAAGAGTGTGACCGTCTATGAAATTCATCATCAGTCTGACATGATACATATACATAGAGCCAAAACGAACTTCACACGTGATAAATTTCTGGATGACTAACAGTAGACTAGACCATTCCTCTTTTAATACATGAACATGGATGCCTCTTGTAAATATAGTGGTATCCATACCTTGGTTTTGTAGCATGGTTCTCCATATTTGATCGTCCACACTTCTATTTTTAAACCACCTTTCACCTTCTTGAGGTAGGCCCGTGGTAGCTGCTACTGTGGCCTCGGTCACTGTGAATTTCAAGTCTCCAACCTCCACTATTTGTCCATTAAAGGACCTCGCAAAAGTTTGGGTCACCTCCTTGTTATAGCCTTTAAACTTCTGGATAAATCGTAGCCATCTGACTTTCTTCAGCAATTCCTTAACTTGAGGATAACCCTCCAAGTGTTTCGGTCCTTCCGGCTCAGCTCTCAGTAATTTTCCCATCCTCTATTTTAAATTCCACTGAGATTTCTTCTGCGTGTGAGGGTTAAGGGAAAAAATAGCTCTGTTACAGGATTTAGGACAGACTGTAATGACTGTAGTCAGGGTTTAGGATGACTGTAGTGATTGCAATCAGGGTTTAGAGCAAACTGTAGTGACTGCAGTCGGAAATAGAGAACAGTGAATGGAAATACCCGAATTACAGGAGGAACAGTGGGTGAGCAGTGGTAAACGAGTTCATAAAATGAAATGTGAATGCATGCGAGGAGTGAGGTATAAGTGGAGTGATAAGCTAGTGGAGTAACGGCAGGATTCTTTCGAGTCAGATGACTGTGTATGAGATTTTACACGTCTCAACAGACGGATGCGGAAATTACGGCTGGGAAGAGCCGTAACACAATAGGTCACGTCTCAAGAGTACAGGTAATAAATAGAAGTGCAGTTATACTTGAGTTCAAACTCGGAGTAATCATGAGACCGTTAGGGAAATGAATGCGAGGTGTGTGGAGTGATATCGCGGAATAAGAGTGATAGTGGGCTAACATATCAAATCATTGCACATAGGAGAACCTGTTATGGTTTAATAACTATACGTAATTATGACTTGAATTGTTATTTGATAAAGATTTTTTATCATACCTTTGGAAACTTTGTCAATTCTTGCTCAAGGTTTCTAACCAGTTGCTCTTCTTTGATATCTTGGAGATGCCCCATGTCTTTAGCTCAATTACACTTGCATTTCATGATTATGGCACTAACAGTTGATTGTATTTTTGAAAAAAGAGTGATGCTGGCTGCGGAAATCATTTCTGGCTGCGGAAACTGCTTCTGGCTACGGAAATGGTTCCCAGCTGCAGAAACTGAGACAGCACCCCCTTGACTGCACAAAGATAGCTAGAGGAAAACCAACTGAATGAAAATAGTCCTGAAGGGGGACTTTTATTGATGGAATGAAATGGAATAAGAATGAAGTGAAAATGGAGTGGAATCAAGTGAAATGGAGATGAGAATGAGATGGAGGTGAAATGAAATGGGTAAGTGAGATGAACTGAAGATGGAAAGAAAAGGAGAGGAGATTTTTTTTGGAAAATATAGAGTGTTAGGTGTCCCTGATTTTCACTTTATATTTTCTGTATAAGACTGCCAATCTATGATTGGTTTTCAGGCTTATACACATTTTTTTTTTTTTTTTTCAAAAACTAAAAGAAACAAAGATTAGGCTGATGGGGGAGAAGGATTCTTCTCCACCAGCCTTATTGCAGAATTTTCTTGGAACATTTTGACAAACTCCTCTTTGGAAAGTGGCTTATGATAAATTTTCAATCGGTGGCCATTCACAATAAGAGGAGTCTGAAATTCATCAATGGTCTTG
>APFE031277500.1:135578-167341 GCA_000404065.3 Pinus taeda | reverse complement strand
CCCCCGCACCCCTATATATATGAAAATAGAAAATTTTGGATAAAAATAGGGGATCAAGACAAAAACTAAAAAAAAATATTGATAAAAATAAAAATAAAATAGGGGAACCACGCAGACACAAAAGCAAATAGACAAAAAAAGGAAAGAAAAGGAGAAAGGATAAAAAAGAATAATGAGTTATGATGAGATATTTTGAATCTAGCTTTTACTCAATCTCCAAGCATCATCCCTATTAAGATTTTTGGTGTGCCTTTCGATCTCAATCACCTCCCTACGCTTCTTGTGGTGGAAATGATCTATCTTAGCGATAACTTTGGATTCTTCAATGCCGACATGGTGCTTCGATTTTTCTGCATGCTCAGATAAGGCTAATGAGCGGGAGTGATTGTGTCTGATGTCTGTTGCATTCTCATTGATCCTCTATTTAATAGATCTACTTGTTTCTCCAATGTAGGGGATACCATAGGAGCAGGGAACAAGGTAGACACCTTTTTATTCCTTAGGGTAAATAGGGTCTTCAACAAATCTAAGAGAATTTTTAATGGTATTGAGAGGCTTGAATGAAGAAGATACATTAATATTCTTGAGGATATGGGCAATCCTATCAGTGGTTCCTTGGATATATGGAAGATGAACCTTAGAGATAGGATCATCACAAGTAGGTTTAACTTTAGGCTCTTTGCATGCCTTGTGAAAGGCCTTGAGGCTTTGAGATTTGCTACACCCATTATTTCTGAAAATTTCAAGAAGATGGGATTTCTCCTGTTCGAGGTGGCTATCATCAGATATTATTAGAGCATGGGTAGCAAGAGTACTGAGAACCCCAAATTTATGAGCTCAGAAATGATGAGAACTGGCATGGAGATCCTATTCTGTGAGGAGTGTTTTTCTAAATGACTCGGTGACAAATGGAACCATCATCCACCCTCAAAAGGAGAATGTCAAGAAAGGGAAGGCAACCGACCACCTCAACTTCCATCATGAAAGTGATGGAGTTAGAAAGAGAATTAAGGTGGTTGAGAAATAGGTCGAGATTCTCCCGACCATGAGGCCAAATGACACAAGTATCATCAATAAATGGAATAGTATCTCCATGCCATTTCTCATCATTTCCTAGCTCAGAAATTCAGGGTTCTCAGCACTCTTGCTACCCGTGCTCTAAGAATCTCTGATGATAGCCACCTCGAACAAGAGAAATCCCATCTTCTTGAAGTTTTCAGAAATAATGAGTATAGCAGATCTCAAAACCTCAAGGCCTTTCACAAGGCATGCAAAGAGCCTAAAGTTAAACCTTCTCATGAGGATCCTATCTCTAAGGTTCATCTTTCGTATATCCAAGGAACCACTAATAGGATTGCCCATATCCTCAAGAAGATTAATGTATCTTCTTCATTCAAGCCTCTCAATACCATTAAAAATTCTCTTAGATCTGTTAAAGACCCTATTGACCCTAAGGACTCGAGAAGTGTCTACCTTGTTCCCTGCTCTTGTAGTATCCCATACATTAGATAAATAGGTAGATCTATTAAACATGGGATCAATGAGCACGCAACAAACATCAGCCATAATTGCTCTCGCTCATCAGCCTTAGCTGAGCATGCAGGAAAAATCGAAGCACCATGTTTGCATTGAAGAATCCAAAGTTATCGCTAAGATAGATCATTTCCACCATAGGAAGCTTAGGGAGGCGATTGAGATCGAAGGGCGTGCCAAAAATATTAATAGCGATGATGGTTGGAAATTGACTAAGAGTTGGATTCCAGCTCTCTCATCATAATTCACCATTCTTTTTTATCATTTCTCCTCTTCTTTCCCTTTTTTGTCTATTTTCTTCTGTGTCTGCCTGGTTCCCCTATTTTATTTTTATTTTTCTTTTAGTTTCTATCTTCATCCCCTATTTTTATCTAAAAATTTATATTTTCATATTCTTTTATTTTATTATATATATAAATATTTATATATATTATATATTATATATATATATATATATATTGTCATCACATTTAATATTTTACAGTTATCCTTTCTGATTTGTTTTTAATTTATCATGGATTCCCCCTTTTCTTTAAGCATCCTCCTATCAGATAATATAACATGGTATATTATTTTATAATTAATGTTATTAACAATATTGATTTTTATTTTGGATTAAAATTATTTTCTAACAACTAGTTTTCTATATGAATAAGTCAACCCATAACAAGCAAGATGATATAAACTATTTCTTCTTCAATAAATAATATTAAAATATTATTTTTATGAATTCCTTAACATCTATTTTAAACTAAATTTAGAATATTTTTCCTCGCCCCTAATTCCAAAATAATTAATTTCTTTACCTACTAACTAATTCACCAACAACTAATTTCTAATGGCTAACTTTGGGCAATGTTGTGGCCTTACTATTTATTCCTTCTGATCGATGGATTTCTCACCTTGTCCTGAGGATGAACCACATTAGTTGGTTCGAAACGTCGACAAAATCCTAACAATGTGATTAATTCGAAAGACTTATCTCTACATTATGGATCACAAAAGTCTTAGATCTAACACTAAAACTTATTTTTATAAACATTTTCAATTCACAAGAGACACAAAATCAATACATGGTAGAATCGTGTGTCCAAAACAACAATACCAAAATGATGTTTCAACAGTGTTTTTTGATCGATTCAATGCAACTTTGATGCGAATACATGACACACCTCTTTGTGTCAAGTAGCATAGTGAATTTATATATGCATGGCGTTTGTTCTCATAATTGGTATGCTTTGAAATAAACTTACACTAGTTATCACTTTGATCACTATTTAATAATAATAATAAAATATTATTTGATAAAATATTTAAATAATTAATAATATTAAATTGATAGAGTAATAATAATTAACAATTAATCTGGTTAAATTAATTAAAATAATAATATTATTAATAATAGAATTTTGATGTTAAAATGGAGTAATTGTGATGTGAAATAGCATCATTATAACACTACTATGACACATAATGATTCCAATATCACTAAAGGGATGTCAGAGAGATAATGACATCACAAAAATGACACTAAAATGATATATAGTCGAAATCATATCATGCTCAAAAGATGCAAGTAGATGCAAAAGTTCTATATTTTGACACTCAAACATTGTTAAAAATTTAGAATGTGTCACTAGTATGATGCTAAAAAAATGTTACAATGACATTAACATAATATATAATGACCAAAATTGATGCAAAAGCAATGCCTTTGACACAAAAATGAGGCAAAACGAATATGAAACTTATTTTTAGGTTGTAAGGCATTCCTTTTGAGAAGAACTTCCTTCCCACCCACCTGTTATCATTTTGCACTGTTGGAATATATGTTAGATGATGGGAGGATGTTCAACCATTGGATGGATCATCACATGAAAAGGTAGTTGGAAGGAAGGGTTATTAAACCCTAATCCCCTTACATTTTCTTATAAGTTTTGTATGTGGATTCATATTCTAGAGAAGTTGCAGGGATCTGAGGATTCGACCAGGATGGTCAACCATAACTTTAAAGACACCTTGAGGTTCCCAGACACGTTGCAGGATATACATTCAATTCTAGAGACAGACAAGAGCAAAGAATCTATATCCAAATGGAAGATAGAGTCACTCGTGATAACCTTGACAGTAAACCGTTGCGACAACAACAATTTTTTCCCTGCATGTTCTTTTATATTGCATTTCTCTTGGTTATAACATTCCCTTTTGGTCCTAGTGCCAGAATTTGCAGGTACCTACCAACCCTTCTTATTAGCACAATTATTTTATGTTTAAGTGCGAAAGGCCAATGCACATACATTTTTCTAGGTTCTAACTTGAAACTTATTGGGTGATTACAGGTTCGCTCTACTAAAGCCCTTCCTTGACTAGAAACTTTATATAGCTCGGAGAAGGGTTTTCTTAGCCTCTTCTGAAAGATTAGGAAGGGGATGAGAAAATAATGACAATTTCAAAAATATCATGCAGGGCAACTGAGAAAGAGTGTTGAATTTGGTAGCATCGAGTCCTTGAAGGCTTGAGCATTGAGTAAGAGTTGGAGTGGTAAAAAAGATGAAAAAAATGTAGAGTCAAATGTAGAGCAAAGTTCGACAACATCTACCTCATTGGCGAAAGAAAATAGTGGAAGTTTGTTCTAGGATATAGGTAGGAGAAATTCAAAACTACCCATTTCAGCATTGAAGCTAGACGGACTGGGAGAAATATCAAGAACTCTATCAGATTTGGTCCCTTCAAAGTATATGCATATAAAAAATAATAGAAAATTGTCTCTCTTTCTTTGGACACAAAGGAAAATGTGCAGAAAAGAGAAATTGAATCATTGAATTTCTCATCAAAACACATTCAAGGGCCCAAAATAAAAAAATAAAAAAATATATTGAAAAGAGCTAAAAATTCCCAAGGAACAACATCAATTTGTACAAGAAAATGACAGGAAAAATGCATTGCAATAATGCATATCTAGGATTTCTAGATCAACCAATAGAACCCATATATGTCTTTTAATAGACAAAGAAATCAATTGTTAAGCTGAGTGAAAGGGTCATCTAAAAATAATCAGTGTAGCTAACAATCAAACACGATAAATTTTCATGGTACAAAGGACTTTGTGGCGTAAAATAGGAATCTGAGTAGCAACTGTACTAATAACAATGTTAGGAATTTTGGGTCAGTCAAGGATGGATGCAAAGATAAGGAAGGCGTGAAGAGGAAGACTGGAGAGAAGAAAGGAGATTCTTTATTTGGAGCTAAGGTGTCCCCACCCCCCTTCCCCACAAAGAAAAAAAAAAAATGAACGATGACCATTTTCCAAGTTAAAAGTTTTGTCACTTTGACTCGCATCAGATGATGAATGAAGCATTTATCATGAGAAAATTGAGAAGAAAGGTTACTCCAAAAATGTTAAAGAACCACTACCAAAGGGAAAGGGAAGCAGTCGAATCTATAACAAGCAGGGAATGTTAAAAAAACACTGAAACCTATAGAGAAGGAATAAAAAGAGGTGAGTGGGATACTCAACAAGATTCTCAGAGTTGTAGCAAGAGCATGGATGTGGTTTATTTCACATTTTCATCTCCTATGAAATCTACACATGGATCCAAAATAAGAATTAATTAAATGGATAAGAAGCAAGGTCAGGTTGTGGATGACTAGAGATAAAGGCAGACCACCTGTTGGAGAGATCCTTGCGCAGATAGTGAACCTAAGAAAATCATATAAGAAGTAACATGCTCATATTCATCTTCTTTCAAGCCTACCATGGTAGGAGGAGATAACTTAAATGCTCTTTTGGAGTGGACGTTGAGAGAGTTAACTATTAGTAGCGGAGTTGACCTGGGTGCCATAATTAATTATTTCAAGGATTCCATTTCAACTAAAACAAATGCATCTATACTTCAAGTCTTGATTATCATGCTCAATATAGAAAGACCAAATGAGAAGAATTAAAAAATTAGCTTTTCAACTAGATCTAATAACTTGAACCCGACTGAGGAAGCCAATGTGAGCAGTGAAAATTGGTCCATGAAGTTTCTAGAAACACTTGGCAATGGAAAAATATTCTAGGTTAGTTAACAAGATCATATCTATTGTTATTTTCCTCTTCATTTATAATAATATGATTAGGTGTTTCTTTTCCTTTTAAATTTTTAAAAATAATATCTTTGAAGTAACAAAGTTTTTCTTTGTAGATTCTTACATGTTGTTCCATTTAAGAAAAATTGCAGTTGTGTTAACAGATTCAATTATGTTATCCCTTCTACTTCAAGGAAATCATATCTTTGTTTATAGGTTCATATTTTTCAATACACTTCAATTGATTGCTTTAGATATAGTCTGTAATACAATGTAGTTGTTCTCCTTCAAACAAATCAGTGTTGGTTGTAGTTTTTAAAGTAAAAATTCGTTGTTTTCCATTGAATTTATCCTCTTTAGCTATTGTTTGTTTTCAAATGGATGGTGGGTGTCAAATGCTAACGATGTTCCCATTTTCAAATTGCATGGTTTGAATATTTCATTTCCATGAATAATGTAGGTGCTAACATAAAAATGGGGCTTTCTTAGAATGATGATTCTAGGTATTTATAATTGAAGCACATCATCTTTCAGTTATAAATACAAATTCATTATTGGTTATGCCAAATAGATATATGTTTTTCGTTTTTCTGTAGTTTTTCACGTTGATGATATTGTTTCAACATTTTCTAAATCAAATAAGTTTTTGAATATTTAGACTCTTTATGTTCTAAAAGATTTTACATACTTAGTGCTGATATAGAATCCGTGTAACGTATTTTATTGGGTCACATAATATTTGCATCCCCGATTTGAAGATGTGCTTTTCTATTGTAGTTACACTGGGTTGCATTCTCTTCAAAGTGTTTTGAATTTTAATAGATTTATAATAAAGTTTTGTTCTTTGCTTATTCACCATTTTATCGTAGTTTTTATTGCATGCTTGGTGATTTCAATTGTAACAAACAACTTTGGGCACATCCATTTAGGAATCACCATGTGGAAAATTTAGATTCAATTATCTTTTAGAGGGTTGCACTTGAATATGAAATAAAATTCTTTGGGATTAATTGTTTATACAAAGCCATTTATCTATGTTTTATCCCCCATGAGGATCATTGACTAATGAAAAATTTCTCATGAGCTCAAAGGATCCACTTAGGATTATGTGCATCAGGTGATGCTTATAGGAGTGATGAAATGTGATTGAAACTACTGAAATGAATCAAGAGCATTACTCATCAATTCTAGGACTTTCACCTAGTAACCATGACTACTTGGGAAGGGTACCCAACCCAAGACATCTTTGGCTCAAGTGCACTTAACCATGTATATTTTCTCCATAGTGAAGCTCATTTAGCTTGCTACCTAATTTACAAAACCTTAGCAAGTATTGTGGTACCAACAATAGTTGGGTTTTATTAGTTTTTAGTTTCTTCAATGGATGAAAGAGATTTGTAGGCAATGATGATGATGACTAGAAAACATAAAATCCAATGTAAATTTCCATTTGATAATGAGTTAACTTCTCTTCCATTTAGCCCCCCATGACTACATGTTGAAAGAATAGATACAAAAGTCACATGGTTTGGTTTCACTCTTGACTGTTGCATTTAGTTAAAAAGGGCGGTAACATCATCACCAAGCCCATGCATGCCATAGCCTGCTATTATAGAGGTCCATGAGACCTAATATTTTTCAAGCATCTTATCAAAAATTTGGTGCACATTTTGTAAACTACCACATTTCACAGACATTTCAATGAGGGCACCCGACACAAAAACATCTGACTCAAAACCATTTTTAATGATGAAATCATGAAGATTCTTTCCCTTCTACGAAACTTCCTAGTGAGCACATGCAAGGAGAACATTTTCATTTTTCCACCTGCCTAGAACAATCCTAAAAACTATTAATCCTTATATATTTAGGCTGGAAGGTGTATGGTAGGACCCACAGACAAGTCCCATTAACCTTCCACGAGTCTCAAAGGAACTGTCACTAAATACTAATTTTATGTTTCTATTTGAGAAGTTACTAAGACACCAAAGAGTAAAATAAAAATAAATAAAAAATTGTACATAAAAAATAGGTCCTATAAGATTTTGTAGAAGGGTTGATCATGTTGGGAGACAAGGGTTGACCAGGACCTTAGTTGTTTGGACTTTCATTCAGCCAAGATCTTACCTAAGGTAAAGATATTTTTCTACCCTTCTAAAGAAGAGCATAATGGGCAAGAATTTTCCACCTTTTCATGAAAATACCCATTGCCACATTCAGATAAGGTATAACCATTCCTTCTATCTCAGTTAAGTAACCAAATATCAACAAATTTCATATTTTTTACAAGAATTGCCTAAAGAGGGATATTAAGGGCTTAGAAATATGTTAGTGTTTGACAAATTTATAAGCTAAAGAAATATGAATTATGATATGTCATATTTTGTTGCTGATAGAGTTTAAGAAGCATCATCTTCCTCTTTCCAGAATTAAGAAAATAATGAAATCTGGTGAAGCTGTGAAAGTGGGATGATTGTAAATCTCTTCCTTTTTTTAAGCATTATTGTTTAATAGAGTATTTAGTGTGGTGTTTTTTTCTCATAAGGCATTGTGCATTAGAAAATGATAAGTGCTAAAGCCCCTGTCCTCTTCTCAAAGGCATGAAAGATTTTCATTTTGGAGCTTACATTATGTTCATGGTTACACATTGAAGAGAACAAAATATGTACCTTGTAGTGAAATGATATTGTAGGAGATATAAGTAGGGGTGATGTTCTTGATTTTCTTATTGATATTGTTCTAGAGATGAAGTCAAGGTAAATTCCTGTAATGTTGAAATCTTTTTTAATCATCAAATGGAAATATTATATAAACAATTTTTGGCAGGTTCAAAGCCTATTTGCATTTTCCTAATGACATAATCTTATATACTAGACTATTAAGGATTTTAAAGCATTTTCTCACCGTAGTGACATAATTACATATAGAAATCATAACATATATAAATTGTCTATTTTTTTGTTTGTTTTTGTCCCATCAAGAAATACATGCTAAGGCATCATTGTATCAAGCTAGCCTTTTCCCTACCTACCCATATAAGCAGGGAAATAACATGAGCATTAAGATCTAGCTCGTTCATATTTCTTTTTACATTATTTTCTTTTGACAAGCAATCAAATGAGTTAATATTATAAATTTAGAATAGGTTTAGAGTCCAACATCATGAATCTATCAATTTTAGTTACCTTCTCTTTAGGAAAAATTTCAAACATTTTGGCACATCTCTTTCTTCATGGGAAGAGGATAATGCCTCTTTTGATCATTTTCCAGGCACTCTGGATAGATTTGTAGCACCACGAGGACCCATGAGAAGGAAAAACCACCGGTTGAGCTATGGTGAAAGGATACCTATTTAAAGGCCTTGTAGCCAAGTACAAAACTCTTTAGCAAATAGAAAAAAACATTTGTATACATCATAATCAAATAGTTACAAATAGAACCCTTGAAATCCCAAGATACTAGTTGTGTCTCCGTGATAATTAAACAAAACATAAAATACCATAGATCCATATTCTATTTAAATTATTGAAAATTAGGGCCCCGATTATAACCTATAGGTAGTTGTTTGGGTGTGTAATTCTTATTTAACGTGGTGATTGTTTCTGTGTTAATGGCTAGTGAAATTATTTTTAGAGAAAAAAGTATGATAAATATCAGCTAGAGGCCTAAAGGCTAAAACATCTCATACTTTATATTTTCCCATATTGGAGCAGCGACTACTAGTGTTTTGTTATATTAGAAAAGAATTTTGGTCTTTATAGGTTCTGAGAAATTTCCAAGTTGTTGGTAAGACTAGGATTGATTGGCTTGTAGGATGAGGAATATAGAGGACACTGAACTGGGATTCCTCCTATAGAATCTATGTCTTACAGAGGGTACACTTTCCACTCATGCATGCTCAACCTTACCAATAGAATTTTAATCATGTATATAGTAACTACTTGTTTATCATTAATGTCTTCTTAATACATAAATAACCATGAGATTTTAGATTTTATAGGGCAATAGAATGGTAGTTAACTATTTAGTCTATTGTAATTTGTAGCAAACTATTTTTGGATTATGAAGGGTTTACTATTTAGGGTTTTAAAGAATTCATTTATGTATTCTTTTATGCATGGTTGTAGCCAACGTACGCATAAGACTTAATTTTTATTTATGACCCGTGCTCTGCCAACCTTTTGTAAGGAAATTGTCGATGATATTTAATTTTGATTTCTCATGTAAATTATCTTATTGAAGAGGAATTGGAGAATTGTTGACAAGTGAAGAGAACTTGTAAAAAATATATATGTGTTTATCTGATCTACAACCTGTAAGGGAAAGCTATGTTTTATCTAGCTTAGGCTACCTCTTCATAAAACACTACCTTTTGGTAACATGAGAGGAAAACATTCTAAAGCTGCAATTGAATGAAGAGTAGTGGTAGGCTTACACAATTGGACTAAAAGTCTAAATTTCAAAAAAATTCTCAAATGAACGCTAGTAAAGAAACAAAATTGCATAATTTTTTTACTTTCTTCTATGATGCTCTTTTCTATGCAACCTCCTTATGGTGTTTCCTTTGCAACATTTGGTGCAACTGCTAGTTAGAAAAAGATTCAATGTGAAAGAGACACACAATCAACACATGGTAGAATAATGTGTCTAGAAAAACAATACCTAAATGATGCTTCAATGAGTGAGTTTTGATTGATTCAATGCAACTTTGATGCAAACATATGACACACCTCTTTGTGTCACGTAGCATAGTGCATTTATATATACATTGCCTTTGGTCTCATGTTGGGTATGATGTGAAATAGACTTATACTAGTCATTAGTTTGGTCACTATTTAAATATTATAAAAGTAATAGTTGCAAAAAGAAAAATAATACATAGTAAAATAATTAATTGATAAAAATAATTAAATAATTATAAAAATTAATTGACAAGAATAATAATAATAAAATAATCAATAATACGTAAATTAATTAAAATATTAATATCATTGTCTCAAGGGGGAACTCAATTGGTGGTCGAAGTAATGTGAAATCTGTGAAAACTAAGATATCCAATGTGCAAAACCCCAAATTGTGACTCAATTTATAGAGAGGAGAACAAGTTGTAGAGCCCTATGGGTTTACTAGTAGTTATGTGTTAGGCAGGCTATTAGGTTGCTCTGGGAAACAAAAAAAAAATATTAATAATATAATTTTGATGTTAAAATGGAGTGATTGTGATGCTAAACAACATCACCATAATATAACTACAACAAATAATGACTCCAATACCATTAAAAGAATGCCAAAGAGATAATGGCATTACAATAATGATGTATAATTGAAAAGAGATAATGGCATTACAATAATGATGTATAATTGAAATAATATGATGCTCAAAAAATGGAACTACATGCAAAAGTTCTATCTTTTGACACTCAAATATTGTTAATAATTTAGAAAATCTCACTAGCACGATACTAAGAAATGTTATAATAAACCTGACACAATATATAATGATCAAAAACAATGCAAAAACAATGCATTTGAAAAACAAATGATACAAAACCAACATAAAACTTATTTTTAGAGACATTTTCAATGCAAAAGAGACACAAAATCAGCATATGGTAGAATCATGTGTCTAAAACAACAATACCAAAATGATGCTTCAATGAGTAAGTTCTGGGATTTTTTATTCAGATTACCACAGTATTGTGTGCCTCTTGTTGTCGACATTTTGAATCCCAAAGTGGATCCATTTTCAGTACAGAAGTGATAGATTGAAAGAGAAGCTTAACAACCAGAACAAATAAATACCTAATGCTTAAAAACTAAAAATAAAAAGCCGCCTCTAAACCTAAGCCTACGTGAGACTAATTACTAGAAACATATTTAATTATTATATTAAACACATTTATTCAATTATAAAGAGAATTTTTTTAATAAATATTGCTTTACTTTTATTTCCTAAAGATTTTTTTATTTAAGGCGACCAAATAAATCTAAAACTTTAAATTATTCTATAAATTAATATCCTAGAACTAATTTATACGAATATGACACACATTAATTTATTAACTAAAATTCTTCTATATTATATGCTTAAAATAATATTAATATCTATTAAAAAGATTGCCCAATATTGGTAAAAAGAAATTAATTTTTAATTCACTACCATTAAATATAATGATATACTTATATTATCTTAATAATATTTATTAAAATTATTAAGTTTAATAAAGATGTTAAGTATTCAATAAATAATAAAATAATATTAATGCAATGCAACTTTGATGTAAACACATGACACACCTCTTTGTGTTAAATTTTGATTCATATAAATTTGATTTTTTGTTGTTGTGGAATTGAATTGTGTAGTAATGCTAAATATGATTTTATAACCATATATGGTAGTACTGACTGAATAACCTACACAAATCAATATAGGAAAAATTCAAAATTTGTCACAAATACTAAATGTTGAAAAACATGAACACATAGCAAGATGAGCCTCTTGATTATTTCTATTTGATAAGGGAATTCAAGATGCAAAGAAAATTGACTATGCAAACCAATATGTCATCGCAAAAGTTTACTCGAAAACCAAGTAAATCATTAATAGTGTAGTAAAAAAATATTAAATAAACACTTTATACAACAAACATTTTTATCAACATTGTGAATCGTGGAGAAAAATGACCATATTTTAGGGAAAATAAATCTTCTTTAGACAAAATGAAAGATGTTCCTAGTTGAAAACAATGCTCTAGATGAAATGGAGAAGTTCATGTAACCCAAAAATGTATATAAATTTCAAAAATAGAAGAATTCATTACCCATGCAACATAACAACTAAGCATGATCAGGCAATAAATAAAATAAAACTTCAATCCATACCATAATCCTTTTGTAGTTTCCATAAGCTCCCTAGGATTTCAATTAAATAGGAAAGAAGATTTAAATGCATTCTAATACCATGTTCTTTCACACATGAATTAAACACAAGGGATAATTAATCAAATACATCAAAGATAAAGATATCAATGCTTATGTGATTAAAATCCTTTAAAAGGGAAAACAATCCAGGCCATTCAAAGAAATTTATTAATATAAAATTAATTTAAATAAACTTTCTCATTTTGATTTTCAATTTATGACACTCTATGCTCTCTAAATAAATATTATAGATAAATGAGGGTTAATCTTATAGCCCAATGTACTTAATATTGAGGAGTAGTTGAACCACTAGATCACTCAGGTGTGGAACATGATTGTGACCATTAGATTAATAGAGTACAAAGAACACCAAAGGAATGTATTAAAAGCACACTAACTTTAATTCACATTACAATGAGGTGAATTTCAACTAGCCCTTAGTGTTAAAATTCGAGAGGAGATTAGAGGAAGGATATTTCTTACTCGGAAAGGGAATTTATTGAAAACATAGGAAATTAATTTATCAATAAAATGTGATATGAAAAGGTTTTCTTTTCACATTCAAATGTGATAGGAAAAGTCTAATTTTGTTATGTATATAATGAATACAGATCTTCCATGAATAATATCATGAAAACTAAAAAACAAACCCTCAAATCTATCCATGAAAATCCTTGAAATCACAACAGTTTCACAACAAAATATTTACATTTTGAAAAACCCACCCTAAGAAACATCAATGTGAAGAAGAGATGGAAAAATCCTCTACTAATTTTAAAAAAGTGAGGGAAAAAATCACTTTAGTACACACAACTTTCCCAACTTATATAGGATTCAATCCTTAATGAAATTTTTTTATTTATATGCTTCCTTTTTCTTTTAGTATTATTATTTTCTAGATGCCACCAAAATATCTATAACCCTCATACTGGTCTTCAAAAACTTCAAGTGTGAATGGCTCAACTTTGTGATAGTGCCAAAACATATGTGTTTTTGTTATTGGAGGTCTAAAAATCATAACTATATCTTTTTAGTGACTTCTTGTTTTTTCAGTGACTTCTTGTTTTTCATGACAAAGTTAAATTGTTGCAAGACACCATCCATTCATTCTAACTTTCTTACGTGTTGAAGCATTTTTTTGTTTTCAAATACTAAGGAGGTAGATAATCATTATAGGGGATGGTTTCCTTGCTAATGAGATATGTTGTTATGGTCTTACCTTAAAGTCCTTACTTCAGGGTATTTAGAAGTTATTTAATTCGTGTATGTAGCTATTTTTTTAATACGCTCTATCAAATAGTAGTGGATAATTATTTAAAGTAAGAGGGATAATTTTATAAGGCCTACTAGGTAGTTGGTAACCATTAATGATAAGACCATGAGTAGTTAAGGTTTTTTTTATTGAAAAGATATTTAAAGAGATAAGAGACTATGGAATGTTGTATTTGGAGCCTTACTAAGTGAAACTTTTCCCCACCTTAAGAGGAAAGTGAACATCTTCTTTGCATTATCTTAATACAATGATATTTATTATATCCTTCATATAATTGTCTCTGGTGTCTAGTTATTGCAATTACATCTAGTGTATAATTGGTCGTGTTTCAATTTTGAGGGTTAAGGAACACTAAAAGTAATATTAGAGATCTTTCATAAGCCAACATGCCTTTGAATTTTAGTAGAAATTTTTGGATTAGGATATATCTTTTCATCTTTAAATAATGTAATTAATTTTTATTGAATAACTAAAAATGTGGTTGGGGAAGAATACATCTAGGAAATACAAAAGGAATCACCTTTTTGAAAACCCTTGTGACCCTTATTGATACCCCTTTAAGTAGTAATGCATTAGGGAATTCCAATATATGGAATCTCAATTCCATGTACCTTTAGGTATATTATAAGTGCCCTAGGCATACATGAAACTATCTCTAACTGAACTAATTGACCACATTTTCACTATAGTACACTGAGGATAGAACTTGGGAGATCATTATTTAGTTCCTAGGTAGTTGGGTCGCATCTCTAAGGGAACAATTGAGCTTCCTTAGTTAATTCCCTAGTATACTAAAGAGTTATAGAACTTGAAATTCCTTTGTTTCTAGGACCTTTCAAATCCTAGCTTCTATAGTTAACCAACAAAATTCTTACATCTTTGCATATAGGAGGAATTTTAAGACTATGTTACCAAACTAATAATCAATTGGGAGTAATAATCCCACGTGATTAGTACTTAGATTATTTTTTTTAGGCTTTTCCAACACCATGTGGGAGATCTATCTCAAAATATCCTTTTCACCATTCTAATTGTGTGGGTATATCGCTTAACCCTTTTCAATTGTACTATATTGTGTATCAATTTGGGATATCCCTAAGCAAATTTCTTTTAATCCCTTGATCGTAGTGAGATAATGTATATTTTTACTATAGCATCCCTTAATCTACTCTACTCGTTAGCGGAGACAAAAATTGATTGATGAAATCACAAATCAAAAAAGGAATAATTTCAATCACACATAACACAATAGTTTCTGGGGAAAGAAACAACTAAAAACCCTGCTATCTATATATTGCATTAACCAGAATATCTTAGAATAAAATACAATTCTTGTTCAACCCGAACAATCTCTGCACAAGTACAAACTATCTCACTGCTTCACAAACCAGCTTAATCCAATACTTAACCAAATCTATTGCGTGCCAAGCTCCTACTTCATTATGTAGTTTCCTAGGGAATTAGCCCATATTTAATGGGGAAATTCCTCACTCATAACTACGCAATCCATCCATAGGCCTTCATTTGATTGCATGCACCACCCGCTTAATTTAGATGATTTTACAACTGATAGTATACTATCCCTGAACTCTGATCTCAATTGGGTCTTCCTCTGAACTGACATGCATGAGATATTTTGAGTGAATTATTAGTTATCTTATTGATCATTGCATGATAATTAAATCCAATTTATTCACTTGACCTCTCACTAGTTCCTCCATCAATTAGAACTAGTCTAATTTAACTCAGTTAAACTAAATTAAATAATTACAAATCAATAAGAACTGAACTTGGGCCCCTAAAATTTAGGGATCACTCTACATGACTCTATATAGACTTCGAACTCAAATTTATTGAGCCAAATAAGTCAACTTAATTTAGTTAGATGCTACAAGTTTCTATGAGAATAGAATTACAATTTAATTCCCAATTTATTTCAAGGACAAAATTAAATTAGGATTTTTTCTTGATGCTATTTTTAACATTTCTTGTTTCTATTTTCAACACTCCCTCTCAACAAGAAAGGAATTCAACTCTATCCCGATCTGGTACCTTTGGAATGTTCTGCATGTAACACTTCTCTCTAGTGTTGTTGTTGCTGCAACTTATGAAACTGAAAAAGCATCCAAACTGAATCAGTATGATGCATATGTCACCAGAGTCTTTGACTACTACTAGCTATTGCACTGTCTACTGAAAACTCTGCATTGTTGTTGACTATGCACTCTGTTATCTGCACTGCTGCCAACTCTGCTCTATGCTCCCTAATATCTGACTACTACTAGTCTCTGCCTCTATCACTCTGACATTTGACTGCATCAATTGCCACTGATCCATCCTGCTATTGTGTATCATGGGCTCCCATAGCAAGGTAATTATCCATTAGAAAAAACATATCAATGGACCTTGCCCAAATTTTTGCACTCTTGGGACTATTACTTCACATCACCCCACCTCTCACATGGAGGTATGGCTGCATGTGCTCCCTCTTCCCACTTGGCTCGAAATTTCCCCCTACTAGAGGTCTCTACTTGAGTGGATGCCTCCACTTGGTCTCCTCTTTGCTTCTCTAATTTTCGTTTCTCCACAACTTTCTAAGTCTGCATGTTGAGAGGTAATTCATTCTCCCTCTCAACTACCAAGTCTCTAACCTTTTCCTCGCTCCTCAAATTTTTGCATGCATATTGTACCTCAAGTGCATACAGGTTCTTGAATATCACATCGATCTATTTCACCTGTCCCATGGGGATGTGTCTAAGGAAAACCTTTCCTTTACTAAAAATCACATCGTAGACATGGTCTTCGAATACCGCAACAAAAACAAGATTATTCTTTAGCCATGGAACATACAACACATTTGTGAGTCTGAGAGGGGATCCAGACTCCCTCTGAAAAGTAGCAGTACCAATGTCAGTTGCGTTATACATGCCGTCATCTCCAAACTCTATGTTCTACTTGAGGCCTTTCTCTTCCAAGTTACTAAAGATATCTCTATTTCTCGTCATATGGAATGAGGCACCGTTGTCAAGATACCACATGCTTCCCATTACAGTGCTTGCCATGCATGTAATGAGAGTGAAATCAAGTTCTAATTATGAAGCTAGAACTGCAACTACTACTACTACTGTAGGCTCCTTCTTGCTTGCTTTCTTCTGTGGGCATTTCGTGGCATAGTGCCCGAACTCGTGACAGTGAAAACACTTGATGTTAGATAAGTCTTTCTTCTTGTTTCCCTCCTCGCCTTGGGACTTCTTTCCCTTGGATTTGCTTTCTTTTCTTACTACTGAAAATTATTCTTCCACTTCTTTGGATGAGGTCCTATCTCTGGTGTTCCGCCGAATCTCTTCTTGTACCAAGTCAGACCACAACCGGTCCCACTCTAGTAGCCTCTCCCTCCCATTTACTGAGTCTTGGTAATTGTCCCAGCTCTTGGGAAGTCCTAGAAGTGTTATTCTCACCATATTGCCTTCGACAATAGTAACACTGACACTTCCAATCTCATCCCGACATTGGTTGAAATTGGTCAAGCACTTCGGTATTGTATCGCCCTTCTCCATCTTGATCTTTCTAAGTTTGTCCTTCAGTGCCAGCTTCCTGTGGTCACTGTTGTTTTGAAACAGGTTTGTCAATTCCTTCCACATTCCAAATGGAGTTTCCTTACCATTGATATTCGAGACAATATGATCTTGAATGCCTTCTATGATAATCCTTCTCGCCTTTGCCACACACTTTCTCCATTCAACCAGATCTTTAGCATCAGATGTTGGAGGCTTCAGGATATCATGATCTATGAAATCCTTCAACTTGTTTTCTTCCAACACTTCCTCCATCTTGTCCTTCTAAGATATGTAGTTTGAGCTTCCCTTTAGGGCATACTCAAGTCTCAAACCATAGAACGACATCTTGTTGACTCTCAAGTATGGAATTGAAATTTTGATTTGACCTGCACAACAAACTTGTATTCTCCTCTTCTATACTGATTTCAACTCTTATACCATGCATATTTTTACTATATATTCAAATTTCTTATGTAATATGCTAAAACAAAAGGCTTAAATCTACTCTACTCATTAGCGGAAACAAAAATAGGTCGATGAAATCGCGAAGCGGAAAAGGAAGAATTTCAATCAAACATAACACAATATTTTTCCTGGGAAAGAAATAACTAAAAACCCCGCTATCTGCATATTGCATTAACCAAAATATCTGAGAAGTAAATACAATGCTTGTTCAACCCGAACAATCTTTGCACAAGCACAAACTATCTCTCTACTTCACAAATCAGCTCAAGCCAATACTTAGCCAAGTCTGATGCCTTCCAAGCTCCTAGTTCATTACACAGTTTCCTAGGGAATTAGCCCATATTTAATTGGGAAATTCCTCACTCATAACTGCACAATCCATCCATGTGCCTTCCTCTAGTTGCATGCATCATTGATTTAATTTAGATGATTTTTCAACTAATAGTACACTATCCCTGAACTCTAATCTCAACTGGGACTTCCTCTGAACTAACATGCATGAATTATTTTGAGTGAATGATCATTTATCTGATTGATTACTACATGTGCATTAAATCCAGTTTAATTCATAGTCTTGACCTCTCACTAGTTCCTCCATCGGTTAGAACTAGTTTAACTGAATTTAACTCAGTTAAACTGAAATAAATAATTACAAATCAATAAGAACTCAACATGGGGCCCTAAAATTTAGGGATCACTATACATGAATCTAGATAGACTTCAAACTCAAATTTACTGAGCCAACTAACTCAAGTTAATTTAGTTAACTGCTACAAGTGTCTATGAGAATAGAATTACAATTTAATTCATGGATAAAATTAAATTAATATTTTTTCTCAATGTTTAACATTTCTTGTTTCTATTTTCAACAGATAAGGGAATAATAACACTTCCATAAAAGATTTGTTGGTCTAATGGTTCAAACTCATACTATACCCAACTTGGAAAACCAAGAATAATCCCAACCCTCTTAGAAACAAGAATAGGCCCAACCTACTTAGCGGTAAACTATAGAAGAATTGTTTTTTGACATTAAGTTGACACTCCATGTTATGTGTGAAATGAACTCCCAAGGAGAACTATTATAAGTATTAGGTGCCCACTTGAATCTCAATATATCCAACCCAAACATTGATCCAACAAATGAGGAATTTCTAACCCATTAAGTGCAATCTACACACATGCCTGAGTACAATCCCCAACCACACTTTCAATATTATAATTCATGGAACTACTTTCTAAAGAATGGCATGAATAATTTGATGGGTTTAATCCATGAAAATGGGTAACAAAATGAAAAATTATTTATCTATCCATGGCCTTGCCAATGACTTACACAAACTAAAAGTGAAGGTCTTATAGTTGGATGTTGAATGTTGGTATTAGTGGAAATGGTATAAGAAGAATTATAAAGGCTACATGGATAGACCCAGTATATTCAAGTATTCTAATTTTGAATGTGAAACTCTCAATTTTGGATGCCTAATAGAATTATACCAAACTAGCATACTTTTGGATTGCATTACCACATTTGAGCAATTGGTCGTAATCCATAGAAGGGTACTATCTCATTTAATTTTAAAGAATTTTACATCATTGATCTCAAGGAAATTGTTCAAGCACATATCCTAATGCAACTCCCAAACACATAGATGGAATCTTGTGATAAAGCTAACAAATCTAAGATAGTGATCAATGAATAAACCAAGAGACCTTTATTCACCAGTGGCCCTAGCCACCATGTGGATATTACCCTCAACTCATCTAATTCACAATGAATATGCATCCACAAATTATCTCCCAAATATTGATTATGCCTTCGTCATTGCTATAAATGTGATGAACAATATTTAAAGGGCACAAATGTAAAGATTTTATTTATTTATTTCAAATGGATATATCTCCACACAACTTCCGAGGGGACATTCCTATTGAAGACACTCCTAAACCAACTTGGAATAAGACTCACCCCCCCCCCCCACCACCTCATCCCATTCCCCACCTCCCTCATAATCCCCCCATCTTCCATGGTAAATGAAGCCCCCTTACAAGTTCCTTATGAGGAACCCCAAATTTCTCTCCATGCCTTGTCAAGATAGACACCTCACACCTTGAAATTGCTTAACTACATCAAGTACAACAAAGTGATTATGTTGATTGATAGAGGCAACACCCATAAATTTAGACATTGGAGAGTGGCACAAGAAACCCATTATTACGTACATTCCATATATAATTTTCAAACTATGATCACCAATGGTTGTATGATGAAATATGGGAACTGATGTGAAAATGTGAAACTTTATATTAGTGAGTATCATTTCAAAGATCACATGTTCACTATTGAAATGGGTGGTTGTGATAGGATTCTCAAGCAAACGTGCTTACACACTTTGGTACCTACCACCATGGATTTTAAATAATTGTACATAAGCTTTAGGAAGGGAAAAGGCATGCCCTTAAATGGATTACATCTAGTTCCTTTGAATTTATCACCTCTTGTCATATGGAGAAGTTTTTTAATAAAGGACACTTAGGTATTATTTCATAATTAAATGCCATACTAGTAATTGACACCACCGCACAAGAAATTCACCCTAATTTGTAGCGTTTTATATCTAAGCATCAACAAGTATTTGAAACAACATAAGGTTTACCACACTGATGTGGGAATCATGACCATGGTATTCCCATAATTCTAGGTAGTCAACCACCAAATTTGTACTCTTATTGGCATGCTTTTGTAAAACAAATTGAAATTGAAAAGAAAAATAAGGATTTTTTGGAGGCAGAGGTCATGCATACTAGTACTGGCCCTTACTCGTCACTAGTGGTCATGGTATTAAAGAAGGAATATGCTTGGTGCATGTGCCTTAATTTTGTATCTCTTAATGAGTTGACCATAAAAGAAAATTTTCATATCCTAGTTGTTGATGACCTCTTGAATGAACTACACGAATTCAAGTTTTTCAGTAAACTCGAACTTCATTTTAATTGGCTACCGCCAGATTAAGATGAAAGAGGAAAACATACATAAGGCTAACTTTTGTACACATGAAGATCATTACTAGTTTCTAATGATGCCTTGTGGCCTTTATGATTCACCATTAACCTTTCAGAGCATCATGAACAAGATCTTTCAACCATTTGTATGCGATTTTGTGTTGGTATTTTTTATGACAATTTGATTTATAGCAAAAACATGGGAATACCGCACTAACTAATTGTGAAATTATCTAAATGTGATCATGAATCTTTACAGGACGAATACTTGGGTCACATTGTAAGTGAAGAAGAAGTGAGAAGTTGATCCCATAAAATTATAGATATTCAAAATTAATCCCATCCCAAACTCTAAAAAAATTATCTTATATTTATTATATTTAAAGATCTACTAAATAACATTTTACCTACTTTAAAGTACAAATAAACACTATTTTCTTCTTTATATTATCTTAATACAAAAATATCTTTTACATGTTTCATATTATTTATTTTTATTATTACCCTTATATTTCATATATACTTAATTATATTTCAATTTTAAAGATTAAAAAACACTAGAGAAACTTCTAGTTGTTCATCACTTGCATAATTACATACAAATATTTCTCATATATGATCATAGAGTACAATGTCCAAAAAAATCATTTAAAAATAGTACCAATGTGTTCTTCCTCATTGCACAAAAGATAGCAAACGTGTGCTTTCACAATATGTTGCTTAATATGATTTGTTGCATCACCCATATCTTTAATGAAGCAATTGAACATGATGCATACATATGAATTATTAAACCTCAAGGTATTGTAGAAATTCTTGCTTCAACTTAGTTTTGTTATTGGAAATTCCTCAGTTCGTGTTGTAATAATTGAAACTTATGTCTAATATTGTTGGATGTGAAGTAGTTTAAGAGCTTCTATTATATTGTTTTCGCATAGGAATGATGATTGAAATTTCAAGAGTGAGATGATAGGTTAGATATTAATCTTCTTTAACTTTAATATTAAATTTAAATATGTTTATTATTATAATAGAAATCATTATTAGGACTAGATTTTTTTGGCAGTAAGTCTTGTCGGGAATAATTAGGAATAGATATCAATGCATTTTTTTCCATATCATACAAATTATTTTTGTATTATATAAATTAAATAAATATGAACACATTAAAATATGAAATTTTGAAAAAAATTTTGATATTTATATAATAAAAATATTTTATATTATTGAAATTATAGTAAAATATGAATAAATTAAAATATTATATTTACTCATAAATATTTTTTTTTTTTATTATATTAATAATTAATTTAATTCTAACCTCTAAACCATTAACAATTGGTCTTTCCTCTATATGTTATTTTACATTTTGAAATATTCCAAACCTTCCCACCACTCCAATGACTTTTTTTCTTCTTGCACCTAATGACCCTCTAGTTGTAATGTAAAACAATTTAGCAAAACAAACATACCCGGGAGATATTTCTAAAATTTGTGACAACCTTGAAACATGGTTTTCCTAATACCCTCTAGTTTCCTTAAAATCAAATCAAACCAAACTAATTGAAAATTCCTTAAAATCAAACCAAGTTTTCAAAGTGACAATAGTAGAAACAAAGATTAATATGTTCATCTTGAACTACTTTTGACAATTAGGTTTTGTCAAATGGAATATGATTTCATTCATAACAATGTAAATTTGTTTATTTATGTATGTCAAAAATGTATGAATGTTGAAATATTTTTTTTCCACGTAATTGAGCACTTTACTTTTTATTTTTTAGACAGGTTTTTTTAGTAATTAAGAACCATATAATTCAAATTATTATAAACTATTTTTCAAAATTATTTAACATATATTTTATAGGATTATAATTTTAATTGGAAATTAACTTTGTGAGAAAAGATAAAATCATTCTCCACAACCTAAAATAAACACTTTCAACGAATTTAAAATATTTATAATATTATATTAAATACTTTTTTTATATATGATAATGCATACTTCTCTATTTCATACGAGGAGGAGAAAAGTGATTTCATTTGGTAATTACATAGGTTAGAATTTTTTATCATTCTAATTATTAAATTGATATGCGACAAATCGTGTCTTCAAATATTTAAGATATTGAAAACGAAAAGTCTGAGAGATAATTTACGATGCAATTGGAAGTTTTTTTTTTAATATAATATTTTTTAATTTTTAATAATCAAAATATATAACCAATTATTAAAAATTATGAAAATAATAATAATTTATGAGAAATAATTATTTACATTAAATATTTCAAAGAGAAAATAATTTAATCACAATGTTATCTTTTGTACATGAAATTTTTGGCTTAAAAATAATTGTTTTACAATCTATGATTTATGGCAACACATATAACGTGACTGAGAATAGAAATTCAAAAAGATTGAAGTTGTTAACAATTAAAGAAGCCATGTCCATAGGGTTTTGGATAAAGAATTATTAGGTGCACTGCTAAAGCACTTTTAGATGTTAAGTCACCAATTCAATTCCCCATCCTATTTGAGTGTTATTATGGGATATGACTTGATGTAACCTCATCAATGTCGAACTTACAAAAAAGAAACAATGCAAGAAGCCATGATCATGATATTAACTCAAATACTTACCAAAAGTTTCTTTGAAAAACAATAAATGTAGAATAACGAGAACTAAAAAAGAATTATTCTCTTAAGATAAGGAAAAGAGGCTCCCAAAAACATCAATCACTCATAAAGTTATCCAAAAGTGGTTATTATATATATATATGAATGATTCCCTTAAAATAAAGGTATGGAGACTACAAGAAACATCAATTACTCATAGGGTTGTCTCAACATTGGAGAGTGGTTACTATCCTAAACTTGTGCATTTTTAAACCTTTAAATACATATTTGCTTTAGTTTACTTTCTTCCTTTCCTTTTTTTTCCATATCTTATATTTTGTTTATCAAGAACTTATATTTATATATAATAGAAAGATGAATATCTATTTGTTTTAATTTTTTTCTTTTATTTTTTCTTCATATTATATCTTATTATGGTACTTAGGTTTATACATATAATATAAATATGAATATCTAGTTTATATTTATAGATGTAATAGAAAGATGAAATTTTTCATCCACCAAGTAAAACTTTGTTAGAGTTGTTAACAATATATATTCAAGATAAAATGGCAAGTTATCATCAAAGAAGTCTTTAATGAATCAAAGAGAGAAAATTGTAACTCACTTTTAGATGATTGTAGCTTTTTAGTATTATTTTTTAGCGTAATGTATACCTAAGGTACCGCTGGAACTGAGAAGTCTTCACTCATTCACTGTGTTTCTCATGCTCCTTCAACTTCAACAACGACTGATAAAAGTCCATTGTTATTGCTCGCTCCAACTAATATAGTTGCTTTTAACATTCATGGAAAAACAATACGTTCTTCCTTGAAAATTCCTATAAAATATATGAAATTGTTGTCTAGCTAGACTCTGACAGTCTTTCAAGAAGAAATGAGGCATATTCACTATATATTGATTGATGAGATGAGATTTATAGGTTCGAGGCTTTTCATACAAATAGATTCTCGTTTGTGAGAAGAATTTCTTGAAACAAAGATTGTCCTTTTGGTGGTAGGTTTGTCATTCTTGTTGGTGACCTTGGCCAGCTGCCTCCTGTCAAGGATAAACCCTTGTATGCAGGTAGAACAACTAGTAAAGTTTTGTGAGAAAGCTTCAACATTGTTGTGACTTTGGACAAAATATATAGGCAGTAAGGAGATGATTCGAGATAAACGTCTTTCCGCAATATTTTAACCAATATTAGAAATGTGAAGCCTTTTCTTGCTAACTGAGATCTTCTTATGATGTGTGTTGGTGGTTGCTTGGATTGACAAGAAAAAAAATTATTTGATTCTTCTATTCACTTGTTTTCCATGAATAATCTTGTCAATTTACACAACCGGAAGATTCTTAAATCATTAAATCTTGTTGTAAGATGTGCTACAGAACGCACTAGAAGAACAAAATTTGGTGACAATGACGATGATGTGTTAGAGTGTGAAGTGCTACTATATTTTGGAGAGTGTGTGATGTTAATGTGCGATTTGTGGGTTGAGGCTGGGTTGTTAGTTATGTGCTTCGATATATTGAAGGTATTTTCTATGCACTTGGTTCAAAGTTGCCGCAACTTCCACAATTTTCTACATTTATTTTTGAAAATTAATATGGTGTTCACTTTGATAATGAATTCCCTAATGTTTTTTCGATTGTGCCTATTGTTAGGGGAATCTTAGATAAATGGCATTGATATTTTGCCTTCTATTTTTAACCCTTTAACCAAAAGGTATGTTATTATAGTTTGTTAGCTATATGTTAATTGCATGTTTTAAATTATGTCAGGTACAAGTGGCACCATAAAGGCTTGACCCATATTCATGGATTTTCGTGGTTTCCTAAAGAACTGGATATGGAAAAATTGGATTGGTCCAATGTTGTCGTTGGTGCGACAAATCATTATTTTGTCAAATATGTTACTGCTTGGAATCCTCATGACATGCATCGTCGAAATGTCATGATTCCTTGAAGTTTTAATGACAATCCATGCCTATTAAATACGCAACAAATTTTTTCTTACAATACCAAAGAATATTATGAGCATTTGGTGAATCGCGTGCTAAGGCATATGAAATGCAATGTTGATTCGTGTCTACGTAAAAAAGGATCTGTCCTTTTGTGTTGCTATGACGCTCCTTGGGAGGTTCATGCAGAGTCAATATTGTATAAAGATGAAAAAGGGAAAAAAAAATATGAACCGACACGAAACGATGATTGTTTAAACATTCACAATGTTGATGTTTTAACAATGTGGTGAGAAAAAGTGATTGCTATCCAATTGTCTCTCGACATGCAGTCTTGAAATATATAGCGAAATATGATTCAAAGGTGGAGAGAAGATCAGAAATTTATCATGAAATGTTGACAAGAGTGGCTGGTGGGAGTAGGTCTGAGGCTCTTGTGTTGTCTACATATAGAAGGCTTATTGTTGAAACGCTTGTTGAGTGTGACATTGGAGCTCAAGAAACCTTCCATTTGTTTCTAACACCACCTATTGTTGTTTGTAGTCGTGATTTTTTATCTTTGAATGTTGGAAAAAAAAAAAGTGTACCAAAAGTTATTGATGCATTCTGATGAGGTTTCATGTGAAAACAATTTCATTCAATTATATCAAAATAGGCTTGTTTTTTTGGAACATTTGTGCTTGATAGAAATAACAAGATCATGGAGTTTTGATACCAACTATAGGTAGTAGCCATGGAGGCCACAATATAACCCTGCTATTGTTTGGGTTTGGCCACAATTTTATGTTGTTCTTTATGTTGGGTCATAAGAGTTTGAAATATTTTATTGGAGTGAGTTGCCTTTATGCAAGTCATTTCATGACCTTTCTTTTGATATAATGGTTTCAACTGAAAGTATCATTCAGAGTTGGAGGAATTTGAGATATCGTGCTTGGCATGTTTATCGAGGCTCTTTTCCAGATAGAGGCGATGAAGAAGATGTTGAGCACCTTGCACATGAAGAAAATGTTGATTGAAACTTGGAAGAGTGCCAATTTTTTTCCCAGATAGTTCCTCCAAGCAATGTAAGCATTTCAGACCTTGACAATCTTGGTAGAAGGGACTTTGATATTCATTACAATTGGAAGGAACCAATGGTCCCAAATGATTTTTTGGAAAAGGGGATCCATTTTATAAAAGATGATCAGTATAAGGGTTTTTTGAATGGGATCTTGGTTACAAAGACATTTTTTTTTGCCTTCGTGTCTATTAGACAAACAACTAGTTACTTTTGAGATTATTTTTGGGCACTTTGTTAATGGTGGGAATGATGGTAGTTTGAAAATGATTATTTAAGGTATTGTTGGAACTGGGAAGTATTCACTCATTCACGGTATTGTTGGAACTGGGAAGTATTCACTCATTCACTTTATTTATCATGCTCTTTCAGCTTCAACAATGGTTGATAAAATTCCATTGTTATTGCTTGCTCCAACCAGTATAGCTCCTTTTTACATTCATGGCAAAGCAATACATTCTGCCTTGAGAATTCCTATGAAAGATATGAAACCATTGTCCAGACATGCTCTGGAAATCTCACAAGAAGAAATGAGGCATATTTTTTATATATTGATTGAATATATGAGGTTTATAGGTTCGAGGCTTTTGAATATAAATATATTCTCGTTAACGAAAAAACTTTCCTGAAAACAAAGATTGTCATTTTGGTGGTAGGTATGTCATTCTTGTCGATGACCTTGGCTAGCTGCCTCTTGTCAATGATAAACCCTTGTATGCAGGTAGAAAAACTAGGAAAGTTTTATGGGAAAGCTTCAACATTGTTGTGACTTTGGAAAAAATATAAACGTCTTTTCACAATCTTTTAACCAATATTAGAAGTGCAGAGCCTTTTCTTGCTGTCTAGGATCTTCTTATGACGTGAGTTAATAACTACTTGGATCGAAAGGAAAAAATTTATTTGATTCCTCTATTCACTTGTTTACAATGAATAATCTCATCAATTTGTACAACCAAAAGATGTTTAAATCATTAAATTGTCTTGTTGCAAGATGTGTTGCAGAACGCACTAGAAGAACATAATTTGGTGACAATGATGATGATGTGTTGGAGCGTGAAGTGTTTCCATGTCGTGGAGAGCGTGTGATGTTAACATGTAATTTGTGGGTTGAGGTTACGTTGGTTAATGGTGCACTTGGATATACTGAAGATATTTTCTATGCACCTAGTTTGAAGCTACCACAACTTCCACAATTCGCTACAGTTATTTTTGAAAATTATTGTGGTGTTACCTTTGGTAATGACTACCCTAATGTTATGCTTACTGCATCTGTTGTTAGGGGGAATCTTACACAGATACAATTAAAAGTGGCATGGGTGTTTACAATTCACAAATTGCAGGGGATGACTTTGCAACGAGCCACTGTGGATATTGCAGATAGCGAAAGGCAGGGTTTGACGTTTACAACTATATCAAGAATGAAGTCAATAGATGGTTTGTAGATTTCATAGCCTTTATCTTTTCAACTTTATGCTAAAATGCAAGACAATGCATATGTTGCACTTATAAAGAAAGAGGAGGAATGATTGAAGTTGATACCATTTTCAGGGTATTTGTCTTGATATCCCAAGGTGAGGAGTGCAACAAGAAGAAGGACTTGTCAAACATCAAGTGTTTTCACTATCACAAGTTCAGGCACTATGCCATGAAATGCCCGCAGAAGAAAGTAAGCAAGAAGGGTCATGCAGTAGTAGTAGCAGGTGCAACTCTAGCTTCATAATTCGAACTTGATTTCACTGCCATTGCATGCATGGAAAGCACTGTAATGGGAAGCATGTGGTATCTCAACAGCGGTGCCTCACTCCATATGACGGGAAATAGATATCTCTTTAGTGACTTGGAGGAGAAAGACCACAAGCAGAACATAGAGTTTGGAGATGATGGGAGGTATAGCATAATCGACATTGGTACCATTACTTTTCGGAGGGATTCTGGCTCCCTTGTCAAACTCACAGATGCGATGTATATTCCGGGACTAAAGAAGAATCTTATTTATGTCACAGTATTGGAAGACCATGGCTACGATGTGATTTTTAATAAAGGAAAGGTTTTCCTTAGACACATCACCACGGCACAGATGAAATAGATTGGTGTGCGAGTCAAGAACCTATACGCACTTGAGGTACAAGATGCATGCAAATCTTCGAGGAGCAAGGCAAAGGTTATAGACTTGGTGGTTGAGAGGAAGCATGAATTACCTCTCAACATGAAAACTCAGAAAGTTGTGGAGTAACCAAAATTAGAGAAGCAAAGATAAGACTGAGTGGAGAGATCTACTCAAGCAGAGACCTCCAGTAAGGGGGATTTTGAGCCAAGTGGGCAAAGGGAGCACATGTAGCCATACTGGATCACAAAGTTGTGTCAATAAAAACAATGAAAAAAAAGTAAATAAAATATATATTAAAAAAAAAAAACAACAACAAACAAACAAACAATGAAAGAAAGTAAAAAAAATTAATATATTAAAAAAAAAAAAAAAAAAAAAAAAAAAGACAAAAAAAATTCAAATATATTAAAAAAGCAAAAAAATCAAACATAAATTAAGAATAAAAATAAATAAAAAATCATAAAAAATGTTAAAAAAGCAAAACAAAATTAACATTATAAGATATAAAGCATTAAAAAAAATAAAAAATAAAATATAGAAAGAAATAAATAATAGCAAAAAGCATATTTAAAAAAAAAAACCTATCTGGTAAAACTATAAAATAAAATAAAATAAAATTAAAACTATAAATAGTAACAAAAAAATTAAAATTATTAAAGAAAACCTGATTAAAAATAATTAATAATAATATTACAAAAAAATTAAAACCATTTTAAATAATTTTAAATAATTTAAAACAAAAAAATAAAAATAAAAACCTATTAAAATTAAATAAAACATTAAAAAAAAACCATAATTAATTAAAAATGAGTAGGACATTCCAAAATCTTAAAAAAAATAATAATAAATTATCAACAATACTTAAAAAAATAATAATAAATTTGGAGGGCAGCCCGACCCAGGGGCCTTGGAGGGCACAGCCCTGGGTAGGCAGGACCTACGTGCAGCTCCACCTGCCCAGGGTCATGCCCCCCAAGCCCTTAGACTGGAGCTAAGGTTCAATTCTTAGAATCGGACCTCAGCGCTCGCCCAGGGCCATGCCCCCCGGGCCCTTCGGTAGGCGCTGAGGTTCGATTCTAAGAATCAGACCTTAGCTCTTGCCCAAGGCCGGGCCCCTGGGGCCCCTTGTAACGACCAGAGATCTGGGCGCTCCGCACGACGGAGGGCGGCCCGAACGATGGCAAATATACCCACTCACCCAAACGACCGATTGGAGACCCGACACAAAACAAGCAAAGTGGGCGCGCGTAACCGGTTGAACGGCACCCCGAACGGGTGGGCGAACAAGCGAACGGGCGACACGAAGTATGGGCGACATGGCGAAAGGCGAACCCGAGTGTGGGCGCACGGGATGCGTAAACGTTTCGTGCGTGGGCGGCTTCGTGCACGAAGGCCGACCCGTGGTGAAACGATACCCACACACGCAATGGGTTAACGAAGAGTCACGTCGACCGAGCGCTAAACAAAAGGAGTTAACCAATATTTGGAGGTCGGCTTGTGGGCCGACGCCCCTCATATGAGACGGTGGATTCCTATATAAAGGAGAGCGTGGCAAAGACATAAGGTATCAAATCCAAGTTGATCAAGTCGATCACTCACACACAAGTCTTCGATCTTGAAGAGTCCTTCGCTAAGCAAGTGGCGAAATGTGAAGGAGTCGATCTGCGGAAGTGGAGAAGAGGTCGGGAAAGGGCGCAGTGCGACTGTGGCCGTGGGTGAACGCAGAACCGAGAGAAAGGTTCGCACAAAGGATTCGGTGGGACGGTTGGAAGAACGAGCACCGGTTAACACAGTTCGGCGAAGTGTTGAGGCTGCGAGTCTCTTATCAAACACGGGTTCGGACAGGCCGCGGGCCAAACAAAACAACAGGGCGCCGAGACGCACGACGATATACGACAGTCACATTGTAAACGCCGGGCAAGGGGCCGCACGACAGTGTGAGTGCCTACCGTGGGCCAAACGCTCAGGTGAATAGTGCGGAGGTTGTAAAGTCGTGAGGCTTGGAAAGCTCACGCAATTGTAAAACCAAGACTTTGAGAAAGTTAATTGAACGGTTTTCAGAGGCGCCGGTCGATAGAGCCGGGCCTCCTTTTAAATATTGTGTTCTTGTGTTATCGTGTTATGGTTGGTTTATTGTTTCGATTTTACTGTTTATGAAGGTTAAGCAATTAAGGAATATAATTGTGGAATATAAACACAGAAGTAACGATAAGAACAGTAAACATAACACGGTTAAATTATAAATTAGTGTTGGAAGTTTGGAAAGAGGCGTAGGCTACCTTGCCCGAAACCCGGCAAAGGTAGTGCCACACGGCCAACGCGAAGAAAAAAGTAGCGTGGGCGTGACAGATGGTA
Organism: Pinus taeda; assembly: GCA_000404065.3. Lineage (NCBI taxonomy): Eukaryota > Viridiplantae > Streptophyta > Pinopsida > Pinales > Pinaceae > Pinus > Pinus taeda. The sequence continues at coordinate 136,419 of APFE031277500.1, read as the reverse complement.
TCAGAGCTCAGGCGGAGCTGGTGAACGAAACAGTGACAGGGAGGAACGCACAGGTTGACGAGCGAACAGGTGACAGGTGCGCGCAATGGATAAGCAAGTGGTGATCGAGCAAGAGGAGCTCGACTACATAGAGCGGTTGGGGATGCGCTACCGAGAACATCCGGAGGAATTTCGAAAGATTAACGGGTACGTGGTAGGAACATACGAACCGGAAATAGAAGAAGTATATGGCGACAAAGGAACGATGAAGACTGGACTTGAAATTAATCAAGTAGAACCAGGATCGTGCGATTTGTCGGCATGGGCAGGTGAGGAGGAGGACACTCACGACGACGGGAGTTCGATAGAGACCGAACTTGAGGACGCTCAAGATGAACCAGATTCGAATCGTTTACCGGCATGGATGAACGATGAATCTCACATGAACGAACAAGACTTGGAAAGTTTGGGAGAAGGCGGGAGAAAACTTTTATCTACCTTACACGGGTTGAGACGGCAGATAAAGGAAAGGCCCCGCATCCGTGAAGGACTTGCAGCCTTGGTGGAGAACGTTGAAAAGGAACTTCTTGAACTTTGTCGAGGGATGGAGCAGGATCGGATTATAAGGCGCATGATCGATGAGACTTCGGATTGGAATGACGAAGAAGAAAGAGTTCTCGCAGACATACCAGCGGCACGGGGAATGACAAGTGCTGCCATGGTTCGGAGGGAGCCGGGTGAACCAGGTCGTTCAGACTTGGGCGGAAAAGAAAATGTTGCAGGCGGAGGTATGACCGAGGGGGAGCTTGAAGTGAATCAAGCCAAAACGCAATCCGGCTGCGAGCATACAAGTATGGATGGG
>APFE031277500.1:90683-135568 GCA_000404065.3 Pinus taeda | reverse complement strand
TTTTCACAATCTTTTAACCAATATTAGAAGTGCAGAGCCTTTTCTTGCTGTCTAGGATCTTCTTATGACGTGAGTTAATAACTACTTGGATCGAAAGGAAAAAATTTATTTGATTCCTCTATTCACTTGTTTACAATGAATAATCTCATCAATTTGTACAACCAAAAGATGTTTAAATCATTAAATTGTCTTGTTGCAAGATGTGTTGCAGAACGCACTAGAAGAACATAATTTGGTGACAATGATGATGATGTGTTGGAGCGTGAAGTGTTTCCATGTCGTGGAGAGCGTGTGATGTTAACATGTAATTTGTGGGTTGAGGTTACGTTGGTTAATGGTGCACTTGGATATACTGAAGATATTTTCTATGCACCTAGTTTGAAGCTACCACAACTTCCACAATTCGCTACAGTTATTTTTGAAAATTATTGTGGTGTTACCTTTGGTAATGACTACCCTAATGTTATGCTTACTGCATCTGTTGTTAGGGGGAATCTTACACAGATACAATTAAAAGTGGCATGGGTGTTTACAATTCACAAATTGCAGGGGATGACTTTGCAACGAGCCACTGTGGATATTGCAGATAGCGAAAGGCAGGGTTTGACGTTTACAACTATATCAAGAATGAAGTCAATAGATGGTTTGTAGATTTCATAGCCTTTATCTTTTCAACTTTATGCTAAAATGCAAGACAATGCATATGTTGCACTTATAAAGAAAGAGGAGGAATGATTGAAGTTGATACCATTTTCAGGGTATTTGTCTTGATATCCCAAGGTGAGGAGTGCAACAAGAAGAAGGACTTGTCAAACATCAAGTGTTTTCACTATCACAAGTTCAGGCACTATGCCATGAAATGCCCGCAGAAGAAAGTAAGCAAGAAGGGTCATGCAGTAGTAGTAGCAGGTGCAACTCTAGCTTCATAATTCGAACTTGATTTCACTGCCATTGCATGCATGGAAAGCACTGTAATGGGAAGCATGTGGTATCTCAACAGCGGTGCCTCACTCCATATGACGGGAAATAGATATCTCTTTAGTGACTTGGAGGAGAAAGACCACAAGCAGAACATAGAGTTTGGAGATGATGGGAGGTATAGCATAATCGACATTGGTACCATTACTTTTCGGAGGGATTCTGGCTCCCTTGTCAAACTCACAGATGCGATGTATATTCCGGGACTAAAGAAGAATCTTATTTATGTCACAGTATTGGAAGACCATGGCTACGATGTGATTTTTAATAAAGGAAAGGTTTTCCTTAGACACATCACCACGGCACAGATGAAATAGATTGGTGTGCGAGTCAAGAACCTATACGCACTTGAGGTACAAGATGCATGCAAATCTTCGAGGAGCAAGGCAAAGGTTATAGACTTGGTGGTTGAGAGGAAGCATGAATTACCTCTCAACATGAAAACTCAGAAAGTTGTGGAGTAACCAAAATTAGAGAAGCAAAGATAAGACTGAGTGGAGAGATCTACTCAAGCAGAGACCTCCAGTAAGGGGGATTTTGAGCCAAGTGGGCAAAGGGAGCACATGTAGCCATACTGGATCACAAAGTTGTGTCAATAAAAACAATGAAAAAAAAGTAAATAAAATATATATTAAAAAAAACAAACAACAACAAACAACAAACAATGAAAAATAGTAAAAATATACATTAAAAAAAAAAAAAAAAAAATTTCAAATATAATTAAAAAGCAAAAAAAATCAAACATAAAAATTAAGAATAAATAAATAAAAATCATAAAAAATGTAAAACAACAAAATTACATATAAGATATATACATTAAAAAAAATACAATAAAAATATATGCAAGAATAATAATAGCAAAAAAGCATAATTTAAAAAACCAACAACCTATCTGGTAAACTAAAAAAATAAAATAAAATAAAATTTAAAAACTAATAAAAGTAAAAATAAAAAATAATTAAAAGAAAACTGATTAAAAATAATAATAATATATATTACCAAAAAATTAAAAACCATTTTAAATAATTAAATAATTTAAAAACAAAACAAAAAAAAAAATAAAAATAAAAAAACTATAAAATTAAATTAATAAACATTAAAATAAAAACCAATAAATTTAATTAAAAATGATAGAACATCAAAATCTTTAAAAAATAATAATAATAAATTATCAACAATACTTAAAAAAATAATAATAAATTTGGAGGGCAGCCCGACCCAGGGGCCTTGGAGGGCACAGCCCTGGGTAGGCAGGACCTACGTGCAGCTCCACCTGCCCAGGGTCATGCCCCCCAAGCCCTTAGACTGGAGCTAAGGTTCAATTCTTAGAATCGGACCTCAGCGCTCGCCCAGGGCCATGCCCCCCGGGCCCTTCGGTAGGCGCTGAGGTTCGATTCTAAGAATCAGACCTTAGCTCTTGCCCAAGGCCGGGCCCCTGGGGCCCCTTGTAACGACCAGAGATCTGGGCGCTCCGCACGACGGAGGGCGGCCCGAACGATGGCAAATATACCCACTCACCCAAACGACCGATTGGAGACCCGACACAAAACAAGCAAAGTGGGCGCGCGTAACCGGTTGAACGGCACCCCGAACGGGTGGGCGAACAAGCGAACGGGCGACACGAAGTATGGGCGACATGGCGAAAGGCGAACCCGAGTGTGGGCGCACGGGATGCGTAAACGTTTCGTGCGTGGGCGGCTTCGTGCACGAAGGCCGACCCGTGGTGAAACGATACCCACACACGCAATGGGTTAACGAAGAGTCACGTCGACCGAGCGCTAAACAAAAGGAGTTAACCAATATTTGGAGGTCGGCTTGTGGGCCGACGCCCCTCATATGAGACGGTGGATTCCTATATAAAGGAGAGCGTGGCAAAGACATAAGGTATCAAATCCAAGTTGATCAAGTCGATCACTCACACACAAGTCTTCGATCTTGAAGAGTCCTTCGCTAAGCAAGTGGCGAAATGTGAAGGAGTCGATCTGCGGAAGTGGAGAAGAGGTCGGGAAAGGGCGCAGTGCGACTGTGGCCGTGGGTGAACGCAGAACCGAGAGAAAGGTTCGCACAAAGGATTCGGTGGGACGGTTGGAAGAACGAGCACCGGTTAACACAGTTCGGCGAAGTGTTGAGGCTGCGAGTCTCTTATCAAACACGGGTTCGGACAGGCCGCGGGCCAAACAAAACAACAGGGCGCCGAGACGCACGACGATATACGACAGTCACATTGTAAACGCCGGGCAAGGGGCCGCACGACAGTGTGAGTGCCTACCGTGGGCCAAACGCTCAGGTGAATAGTGCGGAGGTTGTAAAGTCGTGAGGCTTGGAAAGCTCACGCAATTGTAAAACCAAGACTTTGAGAAAGTTAATTGAACGGTTTTCAGAGGCGCCGGTCGATAGAGCCGGGCCTCCTTTTAAATATTGTGTTCTTGTGTTATCGTGTTATGGTTGGTTTATTGTTTCGATTTTACTGTTTATGAAGGTTAAGCAATTAAGGAATATAATTGTGGAATATAAACACAGAAGTAACGATAAGAACAGTAAACATAACACGGTTAAATTATAAATTAGTGTTGGAAGTTTGGAAAGAGGCGTAGGCTACCTTGCCCGAAACCCGGCAAAGGTAGTGCCACACGGCCAACGCGAAGAAAAAAGTAGCGTGGGCGTGACAGATGGTATCAGAGCTCAGGCGGAGCTGGTGAACGAAACAGTGACAGGGAGGAACGCACAGGTTGACGAGCGAACAGGTGACAGGTGCGCGCAATGGATAAGCAAGTGGTGATCGAGCAAGAGGAGCTCGACTACATAGAGCGGTTGGGGATGCGCTACCGAGAACATCCGGAGGAATTTCGAAAGATTAACGGGTACGTGGTAGGAACATACGAACCGGAAATAGAAGAAGTATATGGCGACAAAGGAACGATGAAGACTGGACTTGAAATTAATCAAGTAGAACCAGGATCGTGCGATTTGTCGGCATGGGCAGGTGAGGAGGAGGACACTCACGACGACGGGAGTTCGATAGAGACCGAACTTGAGGACGCTCAAGATGAACCAGATTCGAATCGTTTACCGGCATGGATGAACGATGAATCTCACATGAACGAACAAGACTTGGAAAGTTTGGGAGAAGGCGGGAGAAAACTTTTATCTACCTTACACGGGTTGAGACGGCAGATAAAGGAAAGGCCCCGCATCCGTGAAGGACTTGCAGCCTTGGTGGAGAACGTTGAAAAGGAACTTCTTGAACTTTGTCGAGGGATGGAGCAGGATCGGATTATAAGGCGCATGATCGATGAGACTTCGGATTGGAATGACGAAGAAGAAAGAGTTCTCGCAGACATACCAGCGGCACGGGGAATGACAAGTGCTGCCATGGTTCGGAGGGAGCCGGGTGAACCAGGTCGTTCAGACTTGGGCGGAAAAGAAAATGTTGCAGGCGGAGGTATGACCGAGGGGGAGCTTGAAGTGAATCAAGCCAAAACGCAATCCGGCTGCGAGCATACAAGTATGGATGGGGGTGCTCTTGCGAAGGGACCTCGTAATAACATTGCGAACAAGCATTCGGTAGAGGAGCCAAGAGCCGAGAAAGGCAGAGTTTGTTTGCCTATGCGGGAGGGCGCCTTACCGTGGGGATGCACAACAGAACTTCACACAAGGGAAGCAACAACGGTTGGAGGAGAAAAACCGGTTGTTCAAACACTTAAAGATAACACCTTGGATCAGCCAGGAGGGCTGGAGTTGGAGGGAAACAATAGCAGAAGAAGTAAGATGTGTAGAGGACCGAACATCCAAGAGAAGGGTCGGGAGGCACATCGGCAGAGTTTAGAGGAGAGAAGACTCGGCAGGTGGACCGGGTTGATGGACGGAGGTCCGAACAGAGTAGCAGAATTGAAGGACGAGGGTGAGCCACCAGACTCACCTCCTTCGGGGCTTGCTTAGAGAAAACAGGAGCCCGGGCTCACCGTTGGCTGCTCAAGGCAGTGAGCCCGTATGGAGATTGGGCAGGTTGGTCCGATTGGTAACAGAATTGTGGGGTTCCCACGAGGATTGAGCCAAGGACCGAAATGAGAAGTGTTGCTAAACACTGCACGAGGTCCACACATGATGACTTGGAGGGCCGAAAGATTGAGAAGCTTGGTCGATATACGACTTGATGTAGTATGGGATACATACTCCCGAACAGTGCACAGGATCACAGAACGGGAGGGCGACTTGGTACGGAAGTCCGAAGAGTGCATGGTGGTGTGGAGGTTGTCGGGACGACAACGGAATAAGGTGGGGGAGGATGTAACGACCAGAGATCTGGGCGCTCCGCACGACGGAGGGCGGCCCGAACGATGGCAAATATACCCACTCACCCAAACGACCGATTGGAGACCCGACACAAAACAAGCAAAGTGGGCGCGCGTAACCGGTTGAACGGCACCCCGAACGGGTGGGCGAACAAGCGAACGGGCGACACGAAGTATGGGCGACATGGCGAAAGGCGGACCCGAGTGTGGGCGCACGGGATGCGTAAACGTTTCGTGCGTGGGCGGCTTCGTGCACGAAGGCCGACCCGCGGTGAAACGATACCCACACACGCAATGGGTTAACGAAGAGTCACGTCAACCGAGCGCTAAACAAAAGGAGTTAACCAATATTTGGAGGTCAGCTTGTGGGCCGACGCCCCTCATATGAGACGGTGGATTCCTATATAAAGGAGAGCGTGGCAAAGACATAAGGCATCAAATCCAAGTTGATCAAGTCGATCACTCACACACAAGTCTTCGATCTTGAAGAGTCCTTCGCTAAGCAAGTGGCGAAATGTGAAGGAGTCGATCTGCGGAAGTGGAGAAGAGGTCGGGAAAGGGCGCAGTGCGACTGTGGCCGTGGGTGAACGCAGAACCGAGAGAAAGGTTCGCACAAAGGATTCGGTGGGACGGTTGGAAGAACGAGCACCGGTTAACACAGTTCGGCGAAGTGTTGAGGCTGCGAGTCTCTTATCAAACACGGGTTCGGACAGGCTGCGGGCCAAACAAAACAACAGGGCGCCGAGACGCACGACGATATACGACAGTCACATTGTAAACGCCGGGCAAGGGGCCGCACGACAGTGCGAGTGCCGACCGTGGGCCAAACGCTCGGGTGAATAGTGCGGAGGTTGTAAAGTCGTGAGGCTTGGAAAGCTCACGCAATTGTAAAACCAAGACTTTGAGAAAGTTAATTGAACGGTTTTCAGAGGCGCCGGTCGATAGAGCCGGGCCTCCTTTTAAATATTGTGTTCTTGTGTTATCGTGTTATGGTTGGTTTATTGTTTCGATTTTACTGTTTATGAAGGTTAAGCAATTAAGGAATATAATTGTGGAATATAAACACAGAAGTAACGATAAGAACAGTAAACATAACACGGTTAAATTATAAATTAGTGTTGGAAGTTTGGAAAGAGGCGTAGGCTACCTTGCCCGAAACCCGGCAAAGGTAGTGCCACACGGCCAACGCGAAGAAAAAAGTAGCGTGGGCGTGACACCCCTAAACGGGAGCTGAAGTCCGATTCTTAGAATCGGACTTTAGCTCTCGCTCAGGAGCTTGGGGGGGCGGTCCATGCAACTTCGCTCGCCTAGGGTTGCGCCCCCTAGGGCCCTTGGGGAGGGCTGCGCTCCAATTTTTTTTTTTTTTAAGATTTTAATTTTAATGTTCTACTCATTTTTAATTAATTATGTTTTTTTTTTAATTTGACTTTTTTTGTTTTTTAATGTTTTATTATTATTTTTACGTTTTTAATTTTTTTTTTATTTAATTTAATAGTTTTATAAAAAAATGGTTTGTTTTTATTCTTTTTTAATTATTTAAAATCAATTTTTTTTAGTTATTATTATTATTAATCAGCTTTGTATATATATATATATATATATATATATATATATATATATATATATATATATAGATATAAGATATAGATATATATATAGTTTTTTAAAATTTTTGTATTTTTATTTATTTATTGTTATAGTTTAAAAATAATAATATATGTTTCAATTTTTTTATCCTTTACAAGATATTATTATTTTTTACATTTTTAATGTTTTTTTTAATCTTTTTTATATGTATTTTTATATTTGTTTTTTTAAGCAATTAACATTTAAAAAAATAGAAATAAGACAACTAGAAAATTTGTTGAGTAATCAACATTTAAAAAGCAATGGACATAAGAAAATTTCAAGTGTCAAAAAATGTAACATTTAAAAAAAATATCCACACTTTTAATACATTAGAAAATTTGAAGTTTCAAAAATAAGCCCTCTAAAAAAAGGGGTTGATGTTGCATCAACACGTTTCAAAATCAGCGTAAAAACCACTAACGTTTAAAAATAAATGTTTATATTTCATACATAAGAAAATTTAAAGTGCCAAAAATATGCTCCGGAAAAAAAGAAGTGTATTATGACTCAACATTTTTCAAAATTGGATGTTTTTTTTGCTACGTCAAAAAAACAAGTAATCGTATCAGTTCCCTTTTCAAAGTTCTCGTTGTTTTGTTTGCATCATCATGATTGAAAGTCTAAGTAGGAATTTGGAAAAATCCATGTAAGGAGGTAAGTCAGTGGGACTGAGTATATCGCAGAATATTAGAGGAGTAAATCAATCTTAGTTTGCAAATGATACCTTACTTTTGGGAGGTGCCTCCAAAATAATATTCCTATGTTTTAAAAATATTTTTAATTCCTATCTTGATCTATGAGTTGGTGTGGTCAATAAAAAGAAAAGCCAATTATATGGATAAAATTGCGTTGAATCGACATTGAATGAGTTGTTAAAGATTTTAAATTTTCTAGTTGTCACAAAGTGGAGATCCTTCAAATATTTAGAATTCCCAATCTCACTCAGAGGAGCCAATGTAGATGAATGGGAGACAATTTTGCAAAAAATAGAAAAAAAAATTACAATTTTAGGGCACTCATTGGTTAAAGATGGCTAGAAAGGTAGTTTTAATAAAATCAGTAATGTCAACTTTGCTAGTTTATATGGGTCCATTAAATTGGTCATCTGTTGCGAAATTTTCTTTAGTGGGGAGGAAAGAACAATGAACATAGATTTCACTTAGTGAATTGGAATACTATGCGTCTTCCCAAAATCTGTGGCAAATTAGTGATACAATATCTTGGGATAATGAAGTTGGCTTTCCATACAAAGATAATGCGATGCCTTCTATCAGAATCCCAAGAGTGGTGGTAGCATGCCTTTGTGCATAAATATTCCACAAGAACAAGCTAATTAGACTTGAAAAAAAAGTATGATCATATCAAGGTTCTAAAATCTAGAAACTAAGTGGTGGCACCGATTATTATGGAGCATTTGGGGTGGCAAGTTGGAAATGGTGTGTGTACCAGCCTTTATAAGGATCAAATACCACTACTAGCTCTATTGAATGAGAATGAAGGACTAAAGGAATTAGCTAATTGGATGGAAGCAAAGGGATACAACAAGATTATTGACATATCACAATGGGATGCCAATGGTCATTGGGTTAGTTGGTATTGTCCTAGTATGCCCCTTAATCTTCAAAATCATTGGTTAGTAGTGGTTAAATCATTAAAGGGCTTTGCTCCAATAGTTACAGCAAAATTGAATGGACACATATGGTTGGGTAGTAAGAAGAATGAATATATAGTGAGAGTAGAGTATGAATTCCTTATTCAAAAATTCCTGCACCCTCCTTCAGAAAGGCTTTGGGGAAGAATCTGGAATAAGGATGGATTGCAAAAAAAAAATCTCTTATATTGGGAGTTGGCTCTTGGAAAGGTATTGATAGCAGAAAATCTCAAGAGAAGAAATATTCAAGGTCCATCTTGTCGTGTCCTATGCGAGAAGGAAGAGGAGATATCCCTCATGTTTTCTGACAATGCTCCTTCTTTAGAGGTTTGGAAAATTTCTTTGGAATAGGCGAAATATATCTCATAAAAAATGTTTGAAACTTTAAATACCGTGGTAGAGAAAATCTAATTTAGTTTCCATGAGATGTTGGATGGATTTACTAGAATTTTTGTCTTGGGGAATTTGGATAGCTCATAGTCGAGTTATATTTAAGGATATTTGTCCAAATCGAATAACATCGATCTCCAAAGAAACTCAGTTACACTTTGAGTCAATCTCCATGATGGGTTATGATAAAAGGGACCTGGAAGATTTGTTCCCAAGCAAGAAGTCTTAGCTCAATCTTGGACATTATTCAAATCAGGTTGGCAACTTCAATCATAAGCAACCTATCAATAAACCATATATTCTCAGAATGGACGTAGGGAAATTCCAGAATTGGAAAAGTAATAAGGGTTGTTTTTATTTATGTTTTATGGAGCTTTGAAGGGTAAACTCAGGGAGGTGGGAGTGGAAGGCATTATTTCTTTCCTTGGTGAAGAAATGGAGACTAATTATGCTTAGGCCATGGGAAGTGCATCTAACAATCATGTCGAATTATTAGCATTATTGCAAGAGATAAAATTGGAAATTTCAAAAAAATCTAGCAACTAATAGTTTTTGGTGACTCTATGCTAGTTATCCATCAAGTGTCCAATATCAAAGACAACTAGGCACAAATTATCTCTCTTATTCTACAAAGAATATTCCTACAAATAGCAAAGTTTGAGGTCATTGATTTATTCCACATCAAGATGCATCTCAACGCAATGGCAGATTCACTCGCAAATAAAGGTTATCCCCAAATCAAGGAGTGATGGTTCAGGATGATATTACTATAGTTTTCAAATGTATACCTTGAAAATTCCATTCAATAATCAAATATTAAAAGTATTGATAGTACTAATTAGAAATAAAGGAAAAAGGGTTGGGTTAGAAATTTTATGCCCTCTTGTCCATTTTCAAGCATTTTTTCCAACCAGATATTCTCTCACTCTTCAACTTTTATGGCTCCCTTCCATGGCTAAATGTTGGGATCGTGAGCACACGTGGGCATCTCACAACATAATAAGGGACATGCAGAAGGCTTAATTCCTATTTATCAAATCTAGGTGGAGGAAAGGATTTAGTAACTTCGGTTTTGAGGTGCAACTAACATACTTGTGGTTCTCAATGTTGATGGAGAAAGATCTTAGTTCCAAAGGAATTAATTGTATGGATGTGCTTTAGGGTTGGAGAGTGTGTGAGGATGATGGTTGCTTTAATGCAGCTGCGAGAGGTGATGGGACGATTGTGGAAGGACTGCATGATTATTTTCACTTCAGTTGGATTTTGAGTGTGTTTGCTTTAAAGTCCTGCAACAAAGGTAGTGTTAAGTGCGATTAACAAAATGGAGTGTTCGGTCAATGTTGAGAAGGATGAAATTAATTGGTAGATGGATTATCTTATGGATTTGATGGGGTACATTCTAACCTTGGTAACTAGGTGGGGTGAGATGGGAAAGGTTGAAAATCAAGCCCTATATGTTCTCTTGCGCTAGAAAATCGGCTTATTGCAAATGAAGATGTATAGATTTCAAGTGACTTATGATTTTGTGAATCTTAAGCTGGATAGATTGATATCCTTATTTGAAGGGGGGGCTAGTGGGGTGGAAAAGGAATTGATCACAGAGGTCCTTGTGCTCCAATTCATCGGTGATTGATAACTTTGGAGGATGCAAATTTGGGTTCTCCTTCCTACCGGCCGTGAGTTGACGGTTTAGAAGTCAGTATTTCTCTCAGGGAAAATAGTGAAGGATAGTATTATTTAGTTTTAAGTTATGTTCTATAATACAAATAAACAAGAAAAACTCCAACTCATTTCATTTTAAAAAATAATATTTTTACTTTTATTTTTATAAAATAGCCATGTTATTTATTCTTCACACTTACTCTATCCTATGTTTTTTTAAACTCTACTAACATGTATTTATTTATTGATTGGACATTTATATATATATATATATATATATATACATTCACAAATATTATTTCTCTTATCTACTTAATAAAATTAAGAAAATATTTTAATTTAATAATTAAATATTAAATATAATTAGTACAATTATAATTATTAATATAATAAATATATATTTTACAAATTTTATTTTAAACGTATTATTTAATTTGTTAAGAAGATAAAAATTTGGGAAATATAAAGGATTTTCTCTCACATTCATGAATAGTATTTTTAATAAATTCATTAATATAAAATGGTTTTTCTTCATCATAAACGAGGAATGAGGGGACTGTGGTGTGGATCTAATGAGTATTTGCAGTGAGTTTTTTTCATTGTGATGGGAGAATATTGGAGTTTGTCATGACAAGTAACTATTGGTGGTGGGTAGCCTGCATCCAGTGATTATCTCTTGTTTGTGGGTTACTTATCTTATGTTATCAGTCAAAGGCTCTACTCTCGATCTATGGTGTCAATAGGATGGAGGAATAGGTGGATTATTCATTTGATCGCAATGTTATTTCCCTTATTTGGGCAAAAATACCACCTCATACACTTGAGGTGGAGACATGGGTTACAACTAGCTCTTTGGATCTAGGAGGCAACGCAACATTTCAATTGTGGGAGACAGTATTGTATGATTCCCTATTTTCAACATTTCTTGATTTCTCTTTCTAATAGGGTCGACGTTTACCATTGGTTTCTGGGTCGCAAAATTTTTGGGGGTTAGCACCTCAATCCTAACATTATGCGATGAGTAGTACATTGGATTCCCCCCAGATGACTAGTTTCCTAGTATTTTCTCTAGTAGTTTTCTTGGTTTTGAGCAATCACACACTAGGTTAGAATTCGAAGACATAGTGTTTTCCTAGGTGATAGGTCCTCTTAAAGTTCAATGGAGGGTTTGATAATGGGAGAAAAGTCTAAGGAATGATTCACTAGTCATTTCTCCCCAAGGGCTTGTGGGGGAATTTCTTGGGGGGTAAAACAATGTCTTGTCTATTCTTGAAGGGGAAAATAGCAGGCCTTCAGATATTGGAAACAACTATGAATAGTAGGTGGAAACCCTAAGATCTCATGTGATTCCAGAAAGCCACTTCTTGTCTCTGTTTATTTATGGTTGTATGTAGGGATCAAGATCAGGTGCGAACGAGGTAGATCACTCGAGTGGAGTGTGGGAATCTACTTTGGATCCAAAATCCTTCCCCAACCTGTGAGGAGGCCAAGTGCACACATATTTCCTTGGTACATAGAACCGACTACCTGATGCATGTTTAAACATATGGGTTGGGATGTTATTGTATTTCTATTGGCCTTTCATTCTTTTGTCTGATGATCTTATTTGGACACAAGATCACAGAGCGATAGATGCTTGCAAATTTAGATGCAACAGATTAAAAATTTATTTCTAAAGTTTGGAAATAATTTTTTTTTGACCTAGGGGTATAATTGGATTTCAGTACAACATACCATCCACAAACTAAAATGGTGAACAAATTACTAAAAGACATGCTCAATATGCATGTCATGCACCAACCAAGGAAGTGAGAAGAGTTTTTTCCACTGGTAGAGTTTTCTTGTAACAATGGGTACCAAGAATCATTAAATATGAGTTCATTTTAGGTTGTTTATGGTAGGAAATGTAATACTCCTCTTAATCAGAATGATTTAGTTAGTAAGGTGCACACTGGGTCAGATATGTTAAAAAGGAGATAGAACATGAAATCACAACCATAAAGAATAATTTAAATATATCTTAGAATAGGCAAAAGAGCTATGAAGACCAACATAGAGTGCGCAAGGAATTTAAAGTGGGAGATCATGTGTATCTCCTTGTTAGACCAAAGAAAATCTCATTAGATTCAAGCAAGAGAAAATTCGAGGAAGAAAATCTCAACAGGTAGACGAGATGGCATCATTTGATGTTCATCATCATGAGAATGGGAGGGGATAGATAGAGTTTTCATTCTACATAAGCGGGGATTGGGGAACACAAAGTGGAGTCTGGTAGCTATTGTGGGCTACTTGGAAGGCTCAAATTCTTCTAGAATATGTGTTTTTTTCTCATGGGATGGATTCTATGTGTTTTTGCTAAGGCTTGCATTGTTCTTGTGTGTCACTTTACTAAGACCTGAGTGTATGCCATTTATTGTTTTTCCAAAGATATTTTGGTGGAGTTGTGATACTCAGGTACTTGCTAAGTTGATCAACTCATAAGGGGTTTCTCATTGATAAACCACTTGAGTTGTGTCTTGCCCAAGGTTAATAAACCATGGGAAACTTATGGGTTGATAAAGTATTGTTAATATGAGACACCCAGGTGCTTGCTGGAAAGAGTTGAGAAACCACCAAGTGCTTTCCTTGGGGCTAATAAACCACATATATGATTATTCAGTAGGTTGATAAACCACATGGATAGTGGGCTCTTGACTCCTATAGCAGCTAATATACACGATAAAAATCCCATTATGCTTATGATCCTTCTTCAAAAATGAGTTGATATTCCCCGTCCATTGGTCAAACCATTGTGTTTATTGTTTCATTGATTCAAGAGCTCCAATGGTGTTATATTTGGGGTTGTTGAGAAATCACTTGAGAAACAAACTATGTATTTTACCTGGTTGATTGGATGTTGGTGTGATAACTCTTGATCAATTACCTCCTCGTACTCTGAATCAATATTTTTACCACAAAATCTAGTGGGCCTTGTAGAGTGAAACCCTACAACATGAATAGCTAGACTAAGTGTTAACAATGGGATAATGGCTCAAGTCACCACAACCAAGGTCCATTAATCTTTATGGAATTTCATTGATGGGAGGAGTCCCATTAGGGTTGTGATCACCTATGAGAGGTATTCCAGGGTTTAAGATGCAAGGTTATGGAGTAAGACCTCTCAAGGAATACTTAAAGTTGTGATATAAGGCTTTAAAATGTACTTTGTTTCCTATCAGAGACTTAGAAATAGATTTCACAAGACCTAGGGTTTCGTGAATTTGTGTGGATAAAGGTACTCCCAATATCAAGGAAACAAAGAGAAAATGATTCTTATGATGTACTTCACCAAGCAACAAGCTCATACTGTTGAGAAATGGAAATAAGAAATTCGAGTTTAATTTGTCCTTGAATTAAACTATGAATTAAATTTGAATTCTGTTCTCATATAAACTTAAAATAGTTAAATTAAGTTTATTAAACTTACTTAAACTAGGAAATTCGAGTTGGAAGTCTTTTTGAAGTCATGTATATGTTCTCCCTACTTTGTAGGAGTCTAATGTGAGTTAACTGTGAGTTGTAAAATAGAAGACTCGGTTTCATGAGGTAGTTCAGTTACATTAGCTCTCAAATTGATTGAGAGAACTAATAGTGAATTAATAGTCAGTGGTGACACTATTGAAATCCACCAGTGCTACCCTAGTTAATTGAATATTTACTTATCAGAAACTCATGCATGTCGATTCTGAGAAAGACCCAGTTGATACTAGAGTGCAGAGACAATGTACTATTTGTTTTAGATTTTTCTGAGTTGCACTGACAGTGCATGCATTCAGGAACTGATCCTTGAGGGACTGCGCTATTTTTAGAGCTTTATTTCCCTTTAAATACAAGCTATTATCCATAGGAATTACACATTGGAATAGAGACTTGGAGAGCTTATGAATTGGCTAGGATTTGGCCCTGAGACTACTTATGATTTGGAGATTGAATTCGCTGAGTGTTGGGATTGTCCTAGAGAGAACAAGCATTGTAATTTCATCTTGATTTTCCATATTAATACAAAATAGATAGTGGGGTTTTGAGTTGTGGCTTTCCTCAGATATTTATTGTGTTATGTGCCTTTGATTCTCTTCCTCTATTATTATTGTTTGCTCAACGTTTATGGTTTTCCGTTATAAAGAGTATAAGTAGATTATTTTCTACATGGTATTAGAGAAGGATTATTTTTTTGGCCAAGAGTTTGCAAAGAATATCTGAGAATTTCTGTGCAAAAATTTTCAGAAACAAATTATAGATCTGGATTCCTTGGAAAAAGATACCCAAATTCAAAAAACAAAATCAGCGGAATTGGAGTTTGGATGAGGGAGATATCACTGATTTAAAATCAGCTCTCTAGAGGAGATTTCAAAGTTTCGAGTTTCTGGGTTATAGGTGAAAGTCAAATTTGCATACATACTCAATCACTCTGTCACTCTATTGCGATATCGCGACATCGCAATATCGCATAATCGTAGTATATGACCATTTTGTGTTAATGTATTTATTGCGAGGTGCGATTTTGCGATATGCATCATCACATATCGGTGTTTTTTTCGGTTTTTCAGCGTAAGTGCGTTTTAAGGCATGCGATGCGATATATATGATTTTTAATATGTAATCTCACATCACAATCTCGCAATATTAGAGTTTGTCTTGTAAGAAGGCATTGTGTTATCCTTTTCGCGATGCGATATTTCTTAAGGAGTGATTTTATCTTTCCTCATCATGAAACTTAAGCTTTTTAGATTTTTCAAAGGTATTTTCCTAAGTTTATGATGGTAAGTTTTATTAAAAAAAGGGAAATTCAAGCACTAATTCATTTTTTTAATTTTTTGACTAAGGGTCCCCACTTATTTAATATTAGTAATAACACTAAATAGAAAGGGGGGTTGTTGGTGGCCACAACAATTGGCGATTCACTTGGAAGAACCAGTGATCTCTGTCTTTCTTTTGAATTTTCTAAAACTTCCAAAATAGAAAATTTTCCAGAAAGTTAAACTTTATTATAGAAAGATAAAGTACATTACACTTTAACCTGTCAATGATATTTTTTTTCTTCTATTTTCAATTTTGATTATTTGCTCCCTCAAGCTAGTCCTTGTATCTACATCAGTCATTACTTGGTTTATAAAGATAAAACAAAGCCTTCTCTGTAAATCAGTTTTAAATATGCTCATTTGTCGTAGGTAGAGCCTCTACTACCAGCAGGTGTTTATAGCCTCGACAGGGTTACCTGTTACCCAGCAATGATCTTGTATCCTATTTAGAGAAACATACAATTTTCAAAGAGGAATCCATATGTACACTTATTGCTTTCATTTCTTTTTTTCTCTTAAAGAACAATGTCTTGGTTTGATAGCCAATTTATGACACATTCATTCACTTGATTTATAACTTTGTTGAACACGCTGGCTCGTGATGAGACCCCTTGCCTTTTGATTTTAACAATCTTGAGTCATTTCCTGTTGTGGTATGTAGTATTGGAAAAGTCAGCAAGTTATAATATCTGTGATTATGATAAGCCGGCTCGTGATGAGACCTCTTACTCTTTAAGATAAAGTGTATCTTTTGATTGTTTCTCTGAAAGTTATAATTTCCTAAGTAGGGAGGAAGTCATTGTTTCCTTAAGATAGCTCTGGACGACAATAGTAGAGTTTTTGGAAAGAGCTTTTCTATAGAGAATCTTTGTTTTGTTATTGATACCTTTCATTGGACTGATATAAAACAATTTCTCACTAAAGGTCATTTTCATCAAGTTTTACGAAGTTGAAACTAGTATCATTTATAGGCTAGAGTCTTTAAATGTATCTTTCAATAATAAAGATCAATTTTCTAAAAGATTTGCTATTTATACAAGTGAAAAAAAAAATCTGAAAGAGAATTGGTGTCTTTTTCGTAAATCTCTAATGTAACCATTCACAACTGGTTTTATTTATGAAAATAAAAATCTAATATACAAAATAGAAGAATAATCTTCTAAGGAAAATATTTCTTAAGGATCTTTCCGTTAACAGGTAAAGAATCTCTTTTTCCTGTTAAATCCTGCAACATAAAAGTGGACAGACCTATGACTTCTATGATTTGGAAAGGGCCAAGCCACATTTGTTGAAATTTTGTATGTTTCCCCTTTTCTTCATGGGCCTTGTCCCATTTTAAAACTAGATCTCCCATCTGAAAATCTTTTATGGTCATCACGTTTGAATCAAAAGAGGATTTCCCTAATGCTTGGTGATGAGCGTGAGTTCTTTTGGCCTGTTCTCATTGTTCTTCTAATTTAATTATTTCCATTTGCCTTAGTTGTAAGGAGGAAGTTAGTACTTCATCAATATATTGAACTAAAGATAGAGAGGGAATTTCTAAATGAGTCTAAAGAACCACTTCTTTTCCATAAACTAAATTGAACGGAGAAGTGCCGATGGAGGCTTTTTGCGTTATTCGATTTGCCCACAAAGCATATATTAAAGACTTATGCCAATTTTTATGATTTTGGTCAATTGTTCGTTTGATAATTCTGATTAGGTTTTTATTTGTAGATTCAGCTAACCCATTCCCCTGTGGGTAGTAATTGGTAGAATATTTAAGTTTGAACCTCTTTTGAGTGAAAAATTAGTCATTGCGTTTCCAGAAAAGTGTGATGCATTATCAAACATTAAAGCGGAAGGCAACCCAAACCTGGTGATTATACATTGATCTATAAACTCAATGATATGTTCAGCATTAGCCGTCTTGAGCGGAACTGCTTCTACCCATTTAGTAAAGTAATATGTTGCTGTAAGGATATATCTATGTTGTTTGGAAGAGTGAGGAATGATCTCACCTATTATGTCCAATCCCCACTGATCAAAAGGTTGTTCAATGTTGACTGGTTGTAGTGGCAAGGATGGTTTCTTCTGTTTCCCAGCAGCAGTTTGGCAGACTTGACACTTCCTCACGTAATTGTGCAAGTCCTTGAACAATGTGGGCCAGTAATAGCCTGCGTGTAAGATCTTATGTGCAGTAGCATCTCCAGCATAGTGTCCGCCTGCTGGCCCATCGTGGAGTTCCTGCAAAACTTTTTTAGCTTCAGATTCCTCAAGACATCTAAGGAGAACATAATCATAATTTATTCTAAAAAAATCATCGTTCAGGAGCTGATATTGTTTGGCTTTCAACCTTAGAGCTCTTTTCTTGGTATGATCGAGGTGTGAAGGAGCGTGTCCATTCTTTAGATAATAAATGATATCAGCATATAATGACTCATTATCATTTAGGCTTGCCTCATACATTTGTATGTCTGCAGATGGAATTTCATATATAAGCGATGCTTCGGCCAACATTTTGCAAAAGCCTTGACCTTTTACAATACTTGCTGGTTTGATTTCTACATCATATTCCTATAAGGCAGTAACCCAATTGGCTCTTTTCTCACCCACATCTTTTTGCACTAAAAGATTCCTTACCGCTGGAAACGGTACAATGATTTTTGTATGGGTTTTGAGTAGAAAGGGTCTGAAATATTTGATTGCTTTGAAAACAACATAAGCTTGTTTCTCCACATCTGAATAATTTAATTTAGCCCCCTGTAAATTTGAACTGAAGAAAGCGATCAGAGCCTCTGCTTTTTCTTGATTAGTTTGAGTGAGTATAGCAGCATATGATCTGTCAAATGAAATGTATATAAAATAAAAGGCTCTGAAAAATTTGGAGTTGCCAAAGATGGAGCATTCACAATTGCTTGTTTGATCAGATTGAATGCCTCATATTTGTCTTGGTCCCATCTGAAGTTTGAGTTCTTTTTTATCATTGCTTGTAAAGGAGACATGATTCTTGAAAAATCTGGAACAAATCTCTTTACAAAGTTTATCTGACCAAGAAAAGATTGCATGAATTTTTTGTTGTGAGGTAGGGATATTTCGGAAATCTCCTTGATTCTGTCAGGATCAATATGAATTCCAGATTTTGACACTATGAATCCTAGAATTTTTCCTTCACTTAATGCAAAAAAGGACTTTTCTGGGTTAAGTTAAATTCCATACTTCAAACAATGTTGGAAGATTTGTTTTAAATCTCTAAGGTGGTTGCTTCGTTTCTTGGAATAGATAGTTATATCATCCAAATAGATTACCACAGATTTATTAACTAAACCTTTGAACGCGATGTCCATGGCCCTCTGAAATGTAGCACCAGCATTGATCAGACCAAAAGGCATTTTCTAATATGCGTAGGTGCCCCATTTGGTTCTGAATGTGGTTTTTAATTGATCATCAGGATGTACCAACACTTGATTGTATCCTGAGAATCCATCCAAAAAAGGACATTAATTCTGACCCAGCTACTGCCTACAATATTTGTTCCATAGGAGGCAAAGGAAAATTATCCTTTTGGTAGGCTTTATTAAGATTTCGAAAGTCAATATAGATTCTAATATCTTCGTTTTTCTTTCTAACGGGAACCATATTGGAGACCCATTTGGAATGTCGAACGAGAAAGATTATTTTGGCTTTCAATAGCTTGTTGAGTTCAGATTTGATCTGGTTTTCTAAATTGGGATGGATTTTTCTCAACTTCTGTTGGACCGGTTTTTCATCATCTATCATTGGAATAGTATGTTGGATGATGGAAGTGTCATATGTTTTAAGTTCATCATAACTCCATGCAAAAACATTTTTGTATTGTCTCAAAAGATGAATATATGCTAATTTTTCTTCAGGAGTTAGGCCAAGACCTAGGTTGATATTCTATGGTTTGGTATCAGTTCCTAGATTTATTAATTCGTAGTTCAAAGTTGAACTTTGGATTTTCGAATTGGTAGATCTTTTAAACCGATATTTCAAATCATAAAGGTCTTCTAACTTGACTACTGACTTAGGTATAGCATTGTTAGTGCTATCTTGTTGCAATTGTCAGTCATGTTGGTCTTCGTCAATTATTTGATTGGTGTAAGATCCTTCAGATGTGAGAAAACTCACGATTTCAGGATCGTCATTGAAAATTCTCCAATTTGTAATGTTATCAGGAATAGAAGGTCTAAAGATTAATTGTATTGAGAAGTTATCAGGGCTAAAATCTTCTAAAGGGATAAGTTTGGAAGCTACGTTAGCTAAAAGGTCTGCACTTGCATTCTGGAGTTTGGGAATTGATGAAATATTAAATGCTATAAAGTGTTCAGTCAAATATTGAACTAAAGATTAGTAATGTTTTAAATGACCTGATAAACAATGTATAGTATTACATACCTATCTAATTACAATTTCAGAATCTCCGAAAACTTGAAGGTATTTGACGTTTAATCCGATTTCTTTGTAAAACCCTTGGACTAAAGCCTCATATTCTGCGGTATTGTTGGTGCAATCAAATTCGAGTCTACAATTTAACATAGTTTTATCTCCTTCTGGACTAACTAGCACGCATCCTGCTCCTGCTCCTTCGTTAGATTTAGAACCATCAAAAAATAATTTCCAAAATAAAGATTTATTTACAGGACTATCTAAAAAATTAATACATTTAGAACTATCTATTTGAGAAAAAATTTCGACTTGGGATAAAACAAAATGTTCTAAATAAGGTGACTTATGAGCATTCAAATTCCCTAGGAAAGAATCTACTGAGTAATTGCCAATAATACTATTGTTATATGCTACTGGTTCATTCTCCCCCTCTAGCTTCGTTACTATGTATTTCTGATGTCTTTCTTGTTCAAATTTTATTTGATTAGGTTTACCATTGTAAGGGAGCCACAAGTGTGACCAGTTAGTTACGAAATATCCATGAAGTTTTTCTGACCAATCTCTGCTAAGAATTAAGCCATAAAATTCTGGAATATCAACAACTAAAATGTCAATAACTTGACATACCTTTGGGTTGGATGAAAGCCTTATGGTAACCTGATTTAATTCACCAATCACTTTGACTTGCAATCGATCTAGCTGGACTATGCGCACAACAGATTTTTGTGGTTGAACATTCAATTTTGTACATATTGATTTTGGTAAAATATTTGATGAAGCTCCTGAATCCACTAAGCAATTATGCACATTTTTATTAAAAATTTCATAAGTAAGAAGAAATGGGGGAGTATGAGATCTCAATCTTTCTCCAATTAATGTGATGTCGTTTGGATCAACTTTGTTAATCACATTAGTTGGAGGTCTTCCCATATCGTGGGAAGCTTGAGAAACTACAGTGACAGGCAAAGGTGCAACTAGGACAGCATGTAATTCTTTCAGAAGTATCTTTTGCTGGTGTTTTAACTTGCTCAATTCGTAAAGAGTGATGTTGGCCCTAGTCTTTTTCATATCTTCTATAATATTGTACTCCATTTCATCCGAAACGATCATCGTTTTAAATGGAGTAGATGAATCTGTTTGGACTGGGCTGGTTTGAGTTGCTTTGGGTGTCGTTTTCTTGGTTGCGACTTTATTCTTCGTCGCCGAGCTTGCGCTCTTTGGATTAGGGGTAGTTTGAGGAGGATCAAGTTGATTTCTACTTCGTGTACTAACCGGGGATGCTTCTTGATCTTCTTCTTGTGGGAGGATGAAATCCCACATTCCTTGTAACTCTACAACTTCTTCTTCATCGGTTTTCCCTTCAGTAGCGATTCCCTCTTCTTCTTCTTCGGATTCAGCGCTCATAATAGCATTGGGGGGCTTTGAATCAGTCGAAGGGTTTCTTTTAAAAGGTCTATACGGCTTTTTTGAAGAAGTTTCTACCACTTGTTTCTTAATGTCGACCATGTCGTTAGACATGGTCTTCAAAACTTTTTGCAATCCTTCTAAATCGAATGGATATTTCGATTTTTTTTCTTGGGATCTTCTTTGAAAGTAAACTTTTTTTATTTCCATTCTTCCATCATGGTTTTCTTTTCAAGGGCTGTAATACACTTCTCTATAGCTATTAATTCTTTCATATTTTCGGCTAAAGTTGTCTTGTTAGCCCTGTCCACAAAGATTGCTATGTTTGATGGTAAAGCAGTGATGTACCATTCACTTCGCACTTCTTTATTGGGCTTGGAAGTAGTAGGAATTTTTTTTAACAGTTTATTAAAACGTGAATTGAAATCTTTGATAGGTTCTTTTGACTCAGCCCTAAGGTTTGATAGGTCACTGATTAACGTCGTTGTAGACCTATCATCACCAAATTTAATGAGGAATTGTTCTTGGAAGATATCCCAACTAGTGATAGATCCAGATGGTAATGAAAAATACCATGATCCGGCTGTTCCCTGAAGAGTATAAGGAAAAAGTCGAACGACGACATCTTTGTTAGTAACTCCATTAAGATTTATGGATAGCATAAAGTTATTAATATGCTCTTCCACTAGCATGCCTTCTTCAGGATTAAACTTAGGCAACCATTTTTTCAGGATGGGGTGGTAGCTGAGTCAAGGGCACATGCATTAAGACTGGCCCTGGGTTGTTCCATGGAGATTGGGCCATTGTTGATCCACTAACGGAGGGAAGTGCAGAAGATGATCCCTGAGGTTGAGAAGATGAGGATATTATGACTCCGGCTGATTGAGAAGGAGATGTAGAAGTACCAGTAGACTGGTGGACAATGATCTGAAGTGGTGGAGTGGATGGTTGACTTTGCGGTGAAGAAGTTGAAATGAATGATGATGATGAAAGAGTCTTGCTATCGGACCCTTTAGGTGATTTCCTTGCTCTCTTCCTAGTGGGTAGAGGTAACTTAGTTGGCTGAAAACCAAACTTTTCGCTCTTTAATCTGGTCAAAGGATGAGCAGGGTTATATTGTGAAGTCACGTTGCCTTGAGATTTATCAGATCTTGGAGGAGATATAGAAAATCGTTGAAGTTTGTGAATCAAAGATTCAACTTCAGGGGGTTCAATAGTAGATTGTTCTGAGATGTCAGGGTTTGTAGCAGTGACTATCGATCCTACGACTTCTGGTTGTGGATTTAAAGATTCTAAATGCAATGGAGAAGTTGGGGGAGATGGTGAGGGTGATTTACTCTCAGAATGGTATTTAGATTTGGACTTACTTGCCATTCATATTTCGTGGCCCTCCTTCTAGTGCCAAATATGTTGAAGCCCCGAAAATTGGGTCTACAACAAGGGGGATACCCACCTGGTCCTGACCTTGGTTGGCATCTCCTTTTCCGTTTGGTATGGTGGGTCCGACTGGGGATATGGGACCAGTTTCCCAATTTATGTGTGTGTGTGTGTGTGTGTGTGTGTGTGTGTGTAGAATTTGATATTTCTGATCTAACAATTCCTAATTAAGATGCTCCAATTCTAACTTTAACCTAATGACATGCAATTGTATTCTAATAAACAGAAATATCTAAGTCTATACTAACCCGAGGTGTAATCTTTCTGCTATGCGATCTAAAATTATTTCAAATAACAATTGATAATAAAGATCATTCAACTTTCATAAGAAAAGAATTCAATATAGATAAACCACTTCACATAAAAAGTTAGATGAAACAGTTGTGATCACACATTAAGCTACTCATACATTAAGTATAAATAAATAGCTATCGCCGTACAAAAGTGCCAAATGATAACTCGGGCATTCACGCATTAATATATAAACAACTGAACTTGAATATCACTTTAACACAAGAGATAGAAATAGTTAAGAGATAAAAGTACCATTTATAACTAGTTCTACTCATGAGCTTTAAGCGATAATGATTTATCTCTTCCTAATCCAACATCCACTAAGAGTACAGAAGTGAAACATCAGTAGCAGATATTAAATGTAAAAATCAATAAATCATGTTCCATTCATTCATCAAAACCTCCTTGGAGGGTGCAAAAGTGCATGTTCTGAGGACAAGTTTTTGATAAATTTCTGGACCCTTCTCTAAATGCATGAGAAGGGTTTAAATACTACTAACTACATCTAAAAATAACTTATTGCAAAAATATAGGATACAGTCTAAATGACCGTCCTTTTTCTAGGCAAAGATAAAGCAAAACTATTTATAAAATTAAATCTAAAACTAACATATAACTATTTATGTATCTGCTCCTTAAAATTGAAAGCATTCAGCATTTGCTTGAGAAGAGTCGGTTGGCCGACTTCAGCCTTTTATTGCCTTGTGAAAACGGAATCAGTAAGAGCTGGTGCCATCTTTTCGGCAGAATTGATGAGACTTTTGAGAGTCATATACTGGCTGTGTAGTTTTACTAAATATGTCCAGTAAGAATCCCAATTCAACTTAGTTAATCCTTTGATTAATTTTGCCTTTCCTTGATCCTTCTGTCTCCAGCCTGCTTGCAAGTGTTGTACCTATACAAATACTACTTTGAGGATATTACTGACCATTACCACTGATTTTCGGATTCAAGTTTTGCCTTTTTATATTAACGTACTCTTTCCGAATTTGTGTAGCTTACAGGCACTAATCGCGCATCAGAAACTGCCTCTGTTTCTTGATCCCGACTTCCTTGGTACGATTTTCGCCTCTTGCGTGTTTTCTTTTAGCAAATGTAAAGCTCACATTTTGTGAAGATAATGATCCCGTAAGTTCTTGACCCTGAGTTTTGAGTTATCTGTTTTTGATGTCAGTGCTATTCAGTACCCATTTAACCATGTCTGTGTAGGGGATAATTTTGGGTCTCGCTGCTATCTGGTGTAAGTACGAACAGGCTAAATCTGCAACTCATGCCTCAGAAGAACCTTGTGAACTTGCAGTATTCGTAAACTCCATTACCTTGGGATTCTCTTCCTCAAGTAGATTATACATGCCTTCCCAAGTGGTAATACCCGCGTCTCTATTACAGGCAGTGTCTATGTACAAGGGCGCCATTTCTTTATCTTCAGACATTGGAGCCTTGCCTTTCTTCCTCATAGTTTCCTGTATACTGCTTTGTATAGTTCTTTGTTCTTCGTTCCTGCAGTTTACAAGTGAGGTGAGAGTAATGATAAGGGACAGTGACGGGAAAGCTTTAAATGCCGCAGACATGCAAAAGTATATCACCTTACGTGCACTGGCTTCTTGATAAACTCAAAACCATTTTCATTAACCACTGGCAACTTACTCACTAATTAGCATTAAAGCGCATAACCAGGTCCTGTTTTATGGAAAAGTGTTCTCGAATAGTGAGCCAAAAGATTTTGCGATAGAGTGATTTTACGATTTGCTTTGTAATGTCGGAGATCGCTACATTGCATTATCGTAAGGTCGCAATATCGCAATATCATTGTGATGCTCTATCGTAAGATCGCTCTGTCACTCTATCGCGATATTGTGACATCGCAATATCGCATAATCGTAGTATATGACCATTTTGTGTTAATGTAATTCTTGCGAGGTGCATTTTTGTGATATGCGTCATCGCATATCGGTGTTTTTTGTGGTTTTTCAGCGTAAGTGCGTTTTAAGGCATGCGATGTGATATATATGATTTTTAATATGTAATCTCGCACTGCAATCTCGCAATCTTAGAGTTTGGCTTGTAATAAGGCATTGTGTTATCCTTTTCGCGATGCGATATTTCTTAAGGAGTGATTTTATCTTTCCTCATCATGAAACTTAAGCTTTTTAGATTTTTCAAAGGTATTTTCCTAAGTTTATGATGGTAAGTTTTATTAAAAAAAAGGAAATTCAAGCACTAATTCATTTTTAAAATTTTTTGACTAAGGGTCCCCACTTATTTAATATTAGTAATAACACTAAATAAAAAGGGGGGTTGTTGGTGGCCACAACAGGCATGCAACATAATGGTTTCAGTTTAAAACTGTAGCCCACATCAGATACTTGAGATGAAGACACCAGAGAAGGCTTATTTCGGTAAGAGGCCATATATTGGTCACTTCAGGATTTTTGGGTCATCCATTTATTGTAATGTGACTAAAGATGCACGGAAGAAGATTGAACCAACAACAGAGTTGGGTGTTGGGTGTGGAGCATGATTGTTTAAAGGTCTTTGTTTCAGCTGGATGTATACCCCAGGAAGTTTGTACACCCCTCCATGCGGGGGGGTTGTGGGGGGGACTTGTCCCCCTCACGGGGGTTCTAGGGGGGTCGATCCCCCCCGGCTGGGGGGTCTGGGGGCCAGTGGTCCCCGACGGGGGTGCCCCCGAAGCTAAAAAAAGATGTAAATTGCCTTGTAAAAGTATAGTAATTTATAGTCAATCTGGGCCTTTCATTAGGCAGATGATCTGACAGTAGAACGTATATTTAGTTTAAGGTTTTTTTCCCTAGAAGGCAACCCCTCTCTTTGTATGAGGGCATTGTATTGAGGCTGTGTAATAGATGTGTATTCTCCGAGCGAGAAGCAGAGAGGTGAGACTATGAGAGAAAACAGAGGATATTACATCAGATCTGCTGTAGGTTGTGTCTCTTCATTTTTGCTGGAAAATAGAAAGAAAGGACTGGCTATTTGGGGTGGACAAAGCCCAAACTGGGTGAACCACGTATATCTGTATCTCTCTAGTTTTATGCATTTTCTGTGTTTATATTTATGCAATACTCTATGTGTTCCATTACTCTATAATATATGATTTTCTAACAACTAGTATCAGAGCCGAAGGTCTGTTTAGCTAATAAACTCGCAAGAAAGAAGGGTTCCTCATTCAAGTGAGAGCAATGGTGGAAGATGGTAAGTTTAGGGTCTAGAAGTTTAACAGCCAAAACTTCTCGCTGTGGAAGATGCAGATGGAAAATTATCTGTATCAGAAATATTTGTACCTACCATTGGGTGGAAAAATAACGATGTCGACGAGTATGACAGATGAAGAATGGAACCTTCTTAATAGAAAGGCACTCGGAACAGTACGGTTGTGCCTCGCAGTGTCAGTTGCCTTCAAAATTTCGAAGGAAACAATAACAGAGGGTTTGATTAAGGCGTTGGTGAAACTATATGAAAAACCCTCGACCTCAAACAAGGTATTTCTTATGAAACAGTTATTTAATATGAAGATCTCGGAAGGTGGATCTGTTGCAGACCATTTAAATGATTTTAATACTGTTACAAGTCAGTTAAGTTTTGTAAGGGTAAACTTTGATGATGAAGTTAGAGCTCTTTTATTCTTGTGCTCATTGCCATAAAGTTGGAACGGTTTAGTAATGGCCATTAGTAACTCTGTTTCTGGATCTAGTACTTTAATGTTTGATGATGTTGTCGGTGCTATCCTTAGCGAGGAAATGCGATGGAAAAGTTCCAGTGAGATATCGGGTAATTCTTTAAGTGCAAAGTCTAGGGGAAGAAAAATGGAAAGAGGAAAGAGCTCAGGATATCGCAGTAAATCAAGGAAAGGCAAATCCAAGTCCAAATTGGGGATAGTGTGTTGGAAATGCGGAAAGAAAGGACACCTAAAGAAAGACTGTAGATCTTGGAAGGGAAAAGAAGGATATGCACAACAAGAAAACAATCATGAAGAAAATGTGACAGGTGAGGTATTACAAGATTCTTTGATTCTTTCTTTCGAACATATTACTGATTCCTAGGTTGTAGATTCAGGGGCCTCATTCCATGCCACACTTGGTAAGAAATATTTTCATGACTATGTTCAAGGAGATTTTGGACAAGTCCGTTTGGGCGATGGTAAACCCTGTAAAATTGTTGGAATGGGTAAGGTTCTTGTAAAACAGCAGAATGGAAACCAATGGCTACTAAAGGAGGTAAGGCATGTTCCAGATCTGAAGAAAAATCAGATTTTAACAGGGAAATCAGGCTGTGAATGTTGTGTGACAACTTTCACAGATAAAGCTTGGAAGGTCACCAAAGGAGCCCTAGTAATAGCAAAAGGCAAAAAGATTGGTACATTGTATTTATGCAATGGTATTTCTAACTCTATTAATTCTTTAACTTCCAAAGGAGCAGATGCAGCATTATGGCATCATAGGCTCGGACACATGAGTGAGAAGGGGATGAAGATTCTTCACTCAAGGAATTTGTTGCCGGGTTTGAAGAATGATGATTTGGACTTCTCTGAGAATTGCATTTATGGAAAATAGAAGAGAGTCACATTTCTCAGAGTTGGGAAAGAAAAGAAGAGCAAAAAATTAGAGCTTGTTCATACAGATGTATGGGGACCTGCTCAAGTATCATATCTCGGTGACTCTCATTATTATGTTACTTTTATTGATGATGCAACTAGAAAAACTTGGATTTGTTGTATTAAGAATAAATATAATGTATTTGATACTTTCAAGAAATGGAAACCTTTGGTTGAGATTGAGATAGGAAAGAAATTGAAGTGTCTCAGATCAGACAATGGAGGTGAATATTGTAGCAAAGAGTTTGATAGGTATAGTTCAGAGCATGGAATTCGCAGAGAGAAGATAGTTCTAAGAACACCACAAGAAAATGGTGTGTCAGAAAGGATGAACAGAACAATCATGGAGTGTGCAAGGTGCATGAGATTGCATGCAGGATTGCCTTTACAATTCTGGTTAGATGCTATAGATACTGTTGTTTATCTAATAAACAGAGGGCCTTCAAGTTCCTTAGATGGTGGTGTTCCAAAGGAAGCATGGATAGGTAAAAAGGTAAACTACTCCTTTTTACAGCCTTTTGATTGCGAGGCCTTTGTCCATATTAATAAAGAAAATAGAACAAAGCTTGAGGAAAATTCAAAGAAATTTACCTTTATTGGATATGGTGTTAATGATTTTGGTTATCGCTTATATGATTACGAAAATCAAAAAATCATTAGGAGCAGAGATGTAATATTCAATGAAAAGGTCTTGTATAAGAATCAATTGTAGGAAAAGAAACAGGAAAAAGAAAACAAGGAATACACAGTTCTTGATGAGATCACTGAAAAAGTAAAGGTGCCTGAAAATAATAATAGTCAACAACCACAACAACAGCAACCACCACAACAACAACAGGCACCCCAAACATCTGAAAGTGGTGTTAGAAGATCTACCAGGATAAGTATACCCCCTGAACGATACTCTCCTTCATTATATTATTTATTGTTGATTGATTCTAGTGAACCCGAATGTTATGAAGAAGCAATGCAGGTTGAAAGCAGGAAGAAGTGGGAGGTGGCCATGGAAGAAGAGATGGACTCCTTAATGCATAACCAGACTTGGGATTTAGTCAGGTTGCCTGCAGGGAAAACTACATTGAAGAATAAATGGGTTTACAGGTTGAAGGAAGAAGATGGAGGAAAACAGAGGTACAAAGCTAGACTTGTGGTGAAGGGGTTTGCACAGAAGAAAGGTATTGATTTGATGAAATATTTTCTCCTGTTGTTAAATGACTTCAATTAAGAACTATTTTGAGTCTTGTAAGCAGCTGAAGATTTGCATCTGAGCAGTTTAGATGTAAAGACAACCTTTCTCCATGGGGATTTGGAGGAAGAGATATATATGCAACAGCCACAAGGATATGAGGTGAAAGGGAAGGAGAAACTAGTGTGCAGGTTGAAGAAGAGCTTGTATGGCTTAAAACAGGCTCTAAGGAGTGGTATCTAAAATTTGACAAGTTATGTCTGAACAAGGTTATACTAGATGTCACTCTGATCATTGTGTTTATCTGAAAAAGCAAAATGATGGCAGCTATATTATATTGTTATTGTATGTAGATGACATGCTTGTTGCAGGATCTAACATGCAGGAAATAAATGTGCTCAAAAGAAAATTGGCAAATTCATTTGCAATGAAGGATTTGGGAGCTGCAAAACAAATCCTTGGTATGAGAATAACTAGAGACAGGAAAAATTGCAAATTAACATTGTCTTGGATTGAATACATACAAAAGGTGTTGAAAAGATTTAATATGCACAATGCCAAACTAGTTAGTACACCTTTTGCTAGCCATTTCAAACTTAGTAAGGAAATGTGCCCAAAGACCCAAGAAGACATGGATTATATGTCTAAAGTTCCATATGCATCAGCAGTTGGAAGCTTAATGTATGCAATGGTCTACACAAGGCCTGATATTGCACATGAAGTGAGAGTTGTAAGCATGTACATGAACAATCCAGGAAAGGAACATTGGATGGTAGTGAAATGGATTCTTAGATATTTGAAAGGTACCACAAATCAAGCATTATGCTTTGGTGGTTCAAAAATTTCTCTATAGGGATATGTTGATGCAGATATAGTAGGTGACAGAGATAACAGGAGGAGCACTACAGGATGTGTATTTACTGTAGGTGGAACAGTTGTCAGTGGGGTTTCAAAAATCCAAAGTGTTGTTGCACTTTCAACAATAGAAGCAGAGTATTTTGCTGCTACAAAGGCTAGTAAAGAAATGATTTGGTTACAAAGGTTTATGGGTGAATTGGGTAAGGAGCATGATATGGGCATGTTATATAGTGATAGCCAAAGTGCCATTCATCTTACAAAGAACTTAGCATTTCATTCCAGGACTAAACACATACAGCTCAAGTACCATTTCATATGATCAGTGTTGGAAGATGGAGAGTTGAAGCTGGAAAAGATACACACTAGCCAGAATCCTACAGATATGCTAACAAAAGTTGTAACCAGGGAGAAACTGAAAATATGCTCGGTTTCAATTGGCCTTCAAGGATGACGATGAAGGTGAGAAACAACCAGGTCCAAAGAGGAGTCATTGTCCAGCAAATGAAGCAGCGGTGGAGTTTCTACAATCATTCTCCAAGTGGGAGATTGTTGGGTGTGGAGCATGATTGTTTAAAGGTCTTTGTTTCAGCCAGATGTATACCCCAGGAATTTTGTACACCCCTCCACACGGGGGGTTGCAGGGGGAACTTGTCCCCCCCGCGGGGGTTCGAGGGGGCCTAGGGGCCAGCGGTCCCCCAGCGGGGGTTACGGGGGTAATGCCCCCAAAGCTAAAAACAGATGTAAAATTGCCTTGTAAAAGTATAGTAATTTCTAGTCAATCTGGGCCGTTCATTAGGCAGATGATCTGACAGTAGAACTTATGTTTAGTTTAGGGTTTTTTTCCCTAGAAGGCAACCCCTCTCTTTGTATGAGGGCATTGTATTGAGGTTGTGAAATAGATGTGTATTCTTCGAGTGAGAAATAGAGAGGTGAGACTGTAAGAGAAAACATAGGATATTACAGTGGATCTGCTGTAGGTTGTGTCTCTTCATTTTTGCTAGATAATAGAGAGGAAGGACTGGCTGTTCGGAGTGGACGTAGCCCAAACTGGGTGAACCATGTATATCTGTGTCTCTCTGGATTTATGCATTTTCTGTGTTTATATTTATGCAATATTCTATGTGTTCCATTGCTCTGTAATATATAATTTTCTAACATTGGGGATCTTTGTGGGGTACATTGATACACCCCACAACTATTGGGTGGTCATTCCGACTAGTCAGGTGATATTGGTTCGCAGGGATATTAGGTTCGATGAGGAGAAGGCCATGTGAGTATCCCTTGAGAGGGAGCTTGAGCTACATGCAGATGAGAAGATTTTACCTCCTAACATTGAGGGGCCTCAAATTGATGTGGAGAAACCGCATGCAGAGGTTCGGAGAGTGGGGACATCCACTGAGGCAGAGTCTTCCAGAGAGGGAAGAAAGCACACTAGAGGGGCTAACAGATTATTGGATGATGCACAGGAGAATGTGGGAGCACCCTCTTCTCAACGCAGACAAAGGAGTTCACTGGAGAGGTACACTGGATACATGGCCCTTATGGGTGCATGTGTTGTGATAGATCCATGTGTTGTGACAGAGCCATCTTCCTTTCAAGAAGCAATGCAACAGCTGATTTGTGTTGATGCGATGGTGGAGGAGTATGACTCCATGGCTCGAAACAGTGTTTGGGATGTGGTCCTAAGACCAGAGGACAAGTTAGTTGTGAGCTCCCATTACCTTTACAAGGTAAAGCAAGCTACAGATGGTAGTGTGGAGAACCATAAGTCCATATTTGTGGTCTATGGCTTTTCACAGCTAAAGGGGATTGACTATGATGAGACCTTTTCTCCTGTTGCAAGGTACTCACCAATAAGATCTATTTTGGCACTATCAGTGCAGATGGGTTGGAATATCCATCATATGGATGTGAAGACTACAATCCTCAATGGAATGATTGAGGAAGAGGTCTACATAGAGTCGCCCAAAGGTTTTGAAACCTTGGACTGTGAGTCGCATGTGTGCCAAATCAAGAGAATGTTGTATGGGCTAAAGAAAGCACCATGTGATTGGTACACTAGGATAGATAGCTACTTTACTGGGTTGGGCTTCATGAAGAGTGAAGCGGATGTCAACGTGTATCACATAGTGGTGGAAGGTAAGTTGTTGAAAATTTTACTTTATGTAGATGATATTATACTAACAAGTGATGAGAATCTCATCAAATCTTACAAGGAGGACCCTACAAGAGAGTTTGAGATGACGGAAATGGGGCTCATGCATTAATTTCTTAGCATGGAGGTATGGCAGGGAGATGGGGAGTTTTTTGTATCTCAGGGAAATTATTCCAGCGAGATACTCAAGATATTCTACATGGAGAGAAGAAACCCATGGAAACTCCTTTAGCTGGTAACTGGAGGAAGCAGGATGCTACTTCAGGAGAAGTTGTGGAAGCCACTATATATAGGCATCTTGTAGGTTCACTCATGTACTTGGTGAACACACAACCGGATATGTGCGATGCAGTTAACCAGCTTAGTTAGGCATGGTTAGGCCTACCAAGTTGTATTGGAAGGCGACAAAGCATGTATTGAGATACCTCAGAGGCACTACTCAATTTTGGTTATGGTACAAACAGACAGAGGGAGTGAAGATTCAAGGCTTCATCGATGCATATTGGGTAGAGAGTCCATCCGAAAGGAAGAGCACATCAGGAGGAATCTTCAGTGTTGGGTTAGCGATAGTTTCTTGGTATAGCAGGAAACAAAGATTGGTTGCACTCAGTTCGACAGAGGTAGAGTACATGGTTGCAAGTCAAGCGACATGTGAGGCTATCTAGATGAGGAAGATCATGGTTGGTTTCTTTGGTCAACAGATGGATATGACAGTGATTTATTGATAATCAAGTTGTATCAAGCTCTCTAAAAATCCAGTCTTTCATGATCGGTCCAAGCATATTGATATCTGGTATCATCATCTTATAGATTGTGTATTGAGGTGGATCATGTTGTTAGATTACATACCCACAGAGGAGCAAAATGTTGACATCTCGACAAAGGCATTGTCAAGATGTAAATTCGAGTTTGATAAAGACAGGATCGAAGTAGTTGATAATCCCTTTCTTGTTGAGAGGGAGTGTTGAGAAATGGCAACAAGAAATTCTAGTTTAATTTTTCCTTGAATTAAACTTTGAATTAAATTTGAATTCTATTCTCATAGAAACTTAAAATAGTTAAATTAAGTTTATTAAACTTACTTAAATTAGGAAATTCGAGTTGGAAGTATTTTGGAAGTCGTGTATATGTTCTCCCTAATATGTAGGAGTCCATCGTGAGTTAATTGTGAGTTGTAAAATAGAAGACTCAATTTCATGAGTCGGTTTAGTTAAATTAGTTCTCAAACTGATTGAGATAACTAATAGTGGGTTAATAGTTAGTGGTGACACTAATGTACTCCACCAGTGCTACTCTACTTAATTGAATATTTACTCATCAGAAACTCATGCATGTGAATCTTGAGAAATACCCAATTGAGACTAGAGTGCAGGGACAGTGTACTATTTGTTTTAGATTTTTCTGAGTTGCAATGACAGTGCATGCATTCAGGAACTGATCCTTGAGGGATTGCGCTATTTTTAGAGGCCTTATCTCCCTTTAAATACAAGATATTCTCCATAGGAATTACACATTGGAATAGAGACTTGGAGAGCTTGTGAATTGACTAATCTTTGGCCTTTAGATTGCTTATGAGTTGGAGATTGAATTTGTTGAGTGTTGGGATTGTTCTAGAGAGAACAAGCATTGTAATTTCATCTTGATTTTCCATATTAATACAAAACAAATAGTGGGATCTTGAGTTGTGGCTTTCCCTGGATATTTTTTGTGTTATGTGCCTTTGATCCTGTTCCTCTATTGATTGTTGTTTTCTCAATGTTTATGGGCTTCCGTTGTAAAGATTAGAAGTAGATTCTTGTCTCTTGCTTTAGAAAATTCCATTATCTTGTGAATCTACATGATTTTCTACACATACAACCCTCAATGAAGTCCCTAAGTTGAGGGAGACTAACTAGGGTTTCCCTCTTTGGGCAAATCCTAGGGCAAGATATTATATGGACAAAATCTAAGTGGATGCCCACCAAACATGGAGGTCATGTAGCTAAGGCCTTTAGCTTAATGTTGAGAATCATGAATTCCCAAAAAATCTCCCCAACGAAAATTCACTCTAAGCCCTAGTTAAACATCTCACCTTAAGTGGAACAAAATTTTTAAGAGAAGATTTATGGAGAAGAAATGTGGCTTACCACCAAGGACTTGGATTAGTGCCTTGTCCTTTGGGCATATGGAGTCTTAATAGGCTCAAGATGAGTTAATTCATCTCTAAGGAGGCCTCGAATTGATGCCCTAGGTATCAATTCCCAACATTTACCCACTTCAAAAGATGATGGATTTTGATGGATATTTTAGGGCTTTTATTCCACATTCATTACATGTTATACAATGAATAACATATCCAATACTTAACTAGAAATATTTTCAAATTTTGATTTTCAGCAACTAGGCTACAATAAAGCATATTCTAGAAGTAGAAATTCCATACATTAAACAATTTCAAGAGAAAATTTCGTCAACATTAAGCACATACAAGATAACATGAAATACATCCATCCATTATCCAAGGAATAGCTCCAGATACAAGATCGAACTAAATTCCCAAAATCGAAATGCATTCAAAGGGTATCCAATATCCAAGAAGGAACAAGTGCAAAATTATTATAAGAGGTCGAATTCCAAGTGTGATGATGATGAGAGACTCAAATTAGGTCTCTTCTATTCATAAATTTCTTATGAATGGAAATTTAACCTCAAATTCGCACCTAGTTTTCAAATTATGGGAAAAACTAATTGAGGACAAGCCAACCTCATAGTTAATGTAAAAACATAAGGAAAAAACCACAAGAGGGTCGAAATGATAATGTCATCCATCTGTAGAACTATTGGAGGCATGCATTGAGCTCTCTTGGTGCCAAGATGAGTGAAGAGGGCTCGAAAAATCATCCTCTAGGAGTTGATCCCTAGATATCCATGCAAATCATTTTGTGGATCCTAATTTTTTCTTTGGGCCACAAAATGGGTCTCATGGGTCTCTTGGTGATATAATAGGCTGGTTCTACTACAATGTTGATGGCTTTGATACTGATGTTATCCCTCCCATGTCTTTAGGGGTGGGAAAAACATCATCTGGGCCTCAAATCAACTGCCAAACTATGTTCACACTGCCAAGTCGATTGGGCGCATACTAGTCCAAATATATCATCTCATGACTAGTGTGGGACAAAGTATAGATTGTTAGGTGTTGAAGGTTCCCATGGAATGGATTGATGCTCTATAAGTAGTAGGAGTCTCATGGCTCTCAACACTTCACATGTAGGGTGTCATATGATCTTGTAGTGGACTTGGGCCCCAGTTAAGTTACCTATACCATGATGAAAACCACTTTCCAATCACACACAATGTCCAATGCTACATCTTCACCTTCGGTATATTTAATAATTAGCGCTTCTAAGTGAACCAAGGCTGCCAATCAAGGGAAAATTGAGACTTCATATGGGGCTTCTCTTCCAAATTTTTGGCTTTGGTCTCGTAATAGTGTTACCTCCATAGGTAGGAAGTGGCTAATAGGAAATCCTATTAGGTGTTCCCATCCCCTAAAGGGAAAGACATGTCCCTAGTACATCCTTTAGTCGATATGTGGCGTGTGAATAATGGTGGAATGAAATGGGTTTGAAGGGGTCTCAGGGCCCAATGTCATGCATATAAGGATAACTATAATGAGGAATATTGCATATTTGGCATATATATGTAAGGAGGGAGTAATCATGGTTGCATTAGCTACCCCAACCTTTGTTTTTCCACCCCTCTTTATTTTCCTTTTATTTTTTCTTGATTTTTCTTTATATTACTGCCCAAAGCTCCAAAAAATGAAAACATGTTGTGTACGATGTAAAAAAATTATCACCCCCTTAAAGGTGGGGCATTTCAACACCCACTACAAGTTGGGACGTGTATGGGTTCCTTTAATGATGTGATGGGGAATCTAGTGGCCCTGCGAACTAGGGTGATGACTATAATGATAAGGGGTAAAACTCATGCTTGGCTTTTCCCATGTGCTATATTAAATGTCCCAACCATATTTAAATTTTATGATTTTATTTTTCTTTTATTTCTTTCTTGTGGCCATGATGTGCTTTTAACTTTATTTTAGATGCATCAACCTCCTGGGAAATGTTTTGAGGCTCGCACCAGATATGTGGACAAGGGGAGGGAGTGTGCCAATTTTTTGTGGACCCAAAGAATGGAAATTGTGGAATAAGTCTTGTAATGTGAGGAGGGGAGTGAAAAATATGGAACAAAAAAATGGGACCACACTACCCAAATTAGGGTTTGGGCCAAGTAGTGCTCTTCCTAAAGCCATATGCCAATAGGTGAGATTCCACGGGACTAGGATTGAATATTAACCCACCATTAAGGTGAGGGAACAAAACCATGATCAAATCCATTCCTTCTTCCAAGTCACTCAATGCTCCTACCCAAAATGTCCAAATGAAAAACAAGCATAAGCACCTGATTGCATAAAGAAAAACATACCCTTTGGGTGTTCGACGTAGCCTAGCTTGGCCCAAGTTTTGGTCAAAACTCCACATTTTAGGTAGCGGGGTACGCGGTACCACAGATTTATGTACTGCATGATGTTTTAGGGGCTTCAAGGTGGGATGAAGTCCCTTCTTTTTGTAATGGGTTTGGGCAATAGTTGATTGTTTTTAGGAGGATCATGGTATTTTGATGTACCCGTTGACGTAATTAGTATATATAGGAGGAAAAAATGTAAGTTGAAGTAATAAGAGATTGTACTATGATATGAGCATAAGGAAATATCTTTGTAATCTATTTTGGGTCTTGAAGGAAAGGCTCTGCAACTGAGTGCATGGAGACCTAAAGTTTGCAACTGAGTGCGTAGACACCTACATTTGGGTGTGCAGGTTGAAGAATTGTACGTTGTTTCTAAAGATTTAATATAGGAAGTACATTTTTATGGGCATTACTTGTGTATGAGTATTGTGTACCTTTTTCTTTGTGTTCGATATTTTGGTTATACTTTATATCAACGCAGTATTGTTTATGGTTGTTAACAACATGGTTAAGTAGATAATCCACCTTGCAAAGTAATCTATGTATGTTAAGGGTAAAATAACATAAAAATATCACATTGCATCATCCCTCAAGGCTATAGAAACTTGGTTCTACATCCTCCCATAATCGCTTCGGATGGGACTGCGACCTTCCTTGTAGGTCGTTGTCGAGAAGGCCAGTGATTGAGGGTTTTGTTGGTGTGCAGTAAAATCCAAACCTGGGTGAAGCCCACCTAACCCAACAAATGGTTATGTTGTCGGGAGTGGGATCCATTTGATGGATATGATTATGAGGCATCTGTCGGAGAAAGTAATCAAAGATTGGGTAGAACAAAAGGAACGCGAATTTGCAGAGCAAGAAAATAAAAGCCCTTATATTTCAACTGAAAGGTGGTTGGAGAAGTATATTTTTGAAGATCAATATGAAATATTCTTCTGTTAATTTCATGCTGATCTATATGAGTGAATATCAAGGTTGACCGAGAGAAAGGTTTGTTTTAAAGGAGACAAACCTAAGGAGTGGACTCTTGAACTAATACAGCGACTCAAAAACACCAACAATAGGATCTCAAGAGCTTTTGATTTATGGATTGATAGCATATTGGGAGGATTCATTACTGAGTTCATAGTAGACTCGATTGTGTCCTACAATGAAGCAGCATGGAAATTTTTCAAAGGACCATGAGGTAAGTACTTGAGATCTCTGAAACTCTGAATTAATATGATTTTGTGTGAAAAGGGATTTTTACGAATGCAATTATATTATTAGTTACTTATGTTTGGGAGAAGATCCAAAGAAGAAACTGGAACAACCCGAAGTGGAAAAAGATATAGAATAGACAATAGAAAGAGATATCATGACCAAGATCCAAACGATTTTATAGAAACTGACTATGACCCTATTTTAAGTGAGTTTGAAAGTGAAGAAAACCCCTTAAGGACCCTGAAGTAACTTTGCAATAATCACCCTTCTAGCCTGAAAGTTCTTTGAAACAAAAATAAAGTAATAATCAGGGTGCATTTGGTTTCCCCCATCCACCTAACCCACCTACACCCCATTCCCCTCCCCTTATGAATCCCCTCCCCCTCCCCTCCAAGAAGAACTATGGTTGATGATATCAAGCTACCTGTTTTTAAAGGGTCTAAATCAGAGGACCCGTATCAATTCTAGCTTTTATGTGAAGCAGTTTGGATAGTGAAGTATGTCAATGATGAAAATATAAAGAAAGTGCATCTTGTTACAACATTCCTAGATAGAGCATTGACGTGGTACATGAGGTATTTAAGCAATCATATCAGATCATTTGCAGACATTAAAACAATGTTGGTAAAATAATTTAAGAAGTCGAAATCTGAGTCGCAGTGCATGACAGAGTTAAAAGAAATAAAACAAAGGCCTACTGAGTATGTTTGGGAATTTGATCAAAGATTCAAGGTATTATTGGATCAGGTGAGTTTCAAAATAGATTTGCAACAACATAAAGAATGGTTCATAGTTGTGTTGTTTCCACATATAAGATTACCTTTGATGCAACAGAAGATAGAAACTCAAGCTAAAGCCTTAGAACTTGCGATGAAATTAGAAGCTTCACCTATAGGGGATACCAATGCAGGGCAACAGATCCAGAGTCAACTGGAAAATTTGACTTTGTAGATACAAGATATGAAGAAAATTAAGGAAGTTGGAGAAGAATTTTAGTGTACAAAGTGTAAAGAAGAAGGCCATTCTAAAGAACA
Source organism: Pinus taeda (assembly GCA_000404065.3). Taxonomy (NCBI): domain Eukaryota; kingdom Viridiplantae; phylum Streptophyta; class Pinopsida; order Pinales; family Pinaceae; genus Pinus; species Pinus taeda. The sequence continues at coordinate 97,047 of APFE031277500.1, read as the reverse complement.
ATGTCTTCTCTTCAGAAACCACATGGCTAGTGGAGCACCAAATCCTTTGAATCCTGAATCTAGCTTATGGTGTGAGTTATGTAAAACTAGAGGCAAACATCGAGCAGAAGATTGTTATTTGTTACAAAAACATGTGCAGACCTCAAGGAACCTATATTGCAAGTTCTGCAAATCAGTGGGACATGATGAAACAATTTTTGATCTTATGAACTAATGATGGAGCGAGGTGTTGATGCATATAGGATGCAAGTAGAGGAAAATGGTCATGAAGACAATGGACAACGCAATGGTCTAGGTGGTTATCAAGGAATAGGTAGAGGTGGTGGATCTGGTCGAGAATGAGGACTGATTATCTAATATAACTGCGGCCAGCCAAGACACTTCACGAGAGACTATCAGAATCCCACCACCACATGTAAGTATTGCAAATCCTTTGATCATGTAATTAAAGAGTGTCTGGTACTTATGGAAAGAATGCAAGAAAATTGAAACTAGCAGCAGACACAAAACATCCAAAGGATGACTGTGGAACAGAGGACCGATGAACCTCGCTTTAGTATTGTAACAAGGAGTGGAGTTGCAACTGGAGATAATGAAGAAGATGTAAAGAAGGACGCTGAAGCTACATGGGTAAGAAATACTGCAGAGAAAGTTCCTGATTTCAATGTTCAGAAGGAAAAATAAGTGTTTATGGAGGCAAGGCGAAGATTTATGGATGATTGGGCTTCAAATTCTAGCGTTTAGCCAAAACCAATGTAGAAGAATAATTGCGACATAATATCAGCTGCGACACAAGATGTGGATCCAGGTATTCTGAAGTCTTTCCTACAAACTTGCATGAAGCTTTTAAGAAACCAAAATGTTGTAGAAGGGCTATGGGAATTGATATATTTCTATGCTTCTAAAGAAGTACCATGAAGCGACATGCGTGCAATTAACAATTACATCAACATAAGAAGAGGACTAGAAAAGAAATGAGGCTCACTACGCAGATTAGAGAATACGACATGGATTAGGTTATTCTAGATTTAGGATCTGATGCCAATGTCTTACCAAAGCAGACCTAGGAGTTGTTAGGTAAGCCAAAGTTACAATGGTCACAAATTTAGTTGAGAATGGCCATCTAGTAGAAAATCTTCCCTATGGGGAGGTTATCAAGTGTTACAATAGACATTGCAAGAGTACACACCATTGCAGACTTTGAAGTGATAAAAATTGTGGATGACAGCAACCCCTATCCAACATTGCTTGGACTGGATCGGGAATTTTATTATTTGGCTATAATCAACTTAAAGAAGAGGAAAATGGTTTTTGAAAAGGACAACATGAGACTAATTGTTCCATTGGACCCATCAGAAGGGATGAGATATACACAACCTGTCAGAGATGAGTATTGCATAGAAGGCATAGACACATTTATCAGATGACAACGAAAGAAGAGGAATGGATTAACCCCACTGCAAATGGCACATTGGGCTGGGAGCAAGACAATTCTCATACCTCAGATTAAGAAGAAGAATTGGAAAATTGGTAGAATATGCTACATGAAGTGTCTACAAGGCGATGTGCAATGATCACTAAATCACTTTGTTGTATAATTTTTGAGGTATGTAACTTGCCTTATGATGATGTTTTAGGTAATATGAGCACTTTCCTTGATGATTATGAAATAAAAATACCATAAGAGCAAAGGTTGTTCGCTTTGGATGTGGCCCTGAGATCTACCCCTGCTAGATGGTGGGGTGCACACAAAAGAAATATAACAGATTGATAAGAGTGTCAAAGATTAATGTGGATCAGGTTTGGGCTAGTAGATACATAAATAGAGGTGAAATATGAAGGTAAATTTGACCCCAAGGAGCATATTTGGTTATGTACTACAACATGGGGGAGATCCCACAACATGAATGGGTACATGGGTTTATTCATACATTGGAAACAATTTCACAGAATTGCTACCTGGAAACAGAGCTTGGACATGGTAATACGAGTTGGGAAGATATGGTTGATGGGTTTATATTAACATTCAGTTTTGAAGCTGATTTCCCATGCATAGAGTCATATCTTTAGGTAGTTAGAACAAAGATATTTGGGAATGCGACCTCAGTGATATGGCAGAAAACCAGATTGGACTGCACAGCTAGAACATGCACTGGAATGTTATAATATTATTGCAGAAGAGGATGAAGATCCGCACAATATTGACATAGCAGAATCAGAAATACACCATGAATTTGTTGGACCTGAGCCAAAAATACCAAATATAGTGAAGCCAGAAAAAACTAAGAAGGTGAAATATGATCAAAGGAGGAACCAAAGCTCACAGCGATTGGAGACTATTGGAATGAATATACAATTACTAAAGTTACATAGATGCTACATGAATACCAGGAGCTATTCTCTACAAATTTTTCAAAAATGACGGGCATATTAGGGGATATGGGAGTCACGAGGATTCCCCTTAAACCTGATGTGAAAACTGTCAAGTAAAGACCATATAGATTGAACCCAAAATACAAGGAAAAGGTGAAAGAGGAGTTAGATAAAATGATAACAAAAAGGATCATTGAACCTATGGAGGAATCAAAGTGAGTATGTCCTATGGTAATCTAGGAAAAGAAGACTAAAGGATAAATAAGGATTTATGTGGATCTAAGGAAATTAAATGATGCATGCATGCATGATCCTTTCCCTACACCCTTTTCAGATGAGGTGCTGGATAATGTAGGAGGACAGGAGGCCTAGTCATTCACAAATGGATTTTCTGGCTATAATCAGATCAGGATTGCACCAGAAGCTAGGCATAAGACCACATTTGCTATAGAGTGGGGCTCATATTAGTATATTCTCAAGATTTGTGAACACAGCATTCAAGGAGTACATACACTAATTCCTGGAGGTATACTTTGATGATTGGACAGCCTTTGCACTATTGAAAAAGCATGTTGCAAGCTTAAGGCTTATGTTGGACACATGTAGGCAACACCAAATCTCATTAAACTTAAAGAAATGTATATTTTGTGTGCCTTTTGGCATAGTATTGGGGCATTTTATGTGCAAGCAGGGTTTAATGGTGGATCCCACGAAGATAGTTATCATTGTGAACTTTCCACCACCAAAAAGAGACAGTTGTGCACTACATTGGGTCACACTGGATATTACAAGAAATTCATTACGGGGTATGCACAAATAACTACACCAATGGAGAAAATATTGAAGAAAGATGTGACTTTTCAATGGAATGAAGAATGTTGGAAAAGTCTCGACATATTGAAAGAAAATATGGTAACTACACCTATCTTGGTTTTCCAAATTGGAATAAGGAATTTCATGTTCATGTAGATGCATCTTGCATAGATTTGAGAGTAGTATTAACACAATCTGGTGTAGAGGAAATCGATCACCCTGTAGATTTTGCAAGTAGGAAGTTGTTTAAATCATAGAAGAACTACTACCACAAAAAGAGAAGTCTTGGATATGGTATATGCATTGCATAAATTTAAAATTATTTGTTGGGATCTCATTTTAGGATGTTCACAGATCATTATGCATTGAAATATCTGGTGAATAAGCTTGCCCTAGGAGGAAAAATTTGTAGATGGTTGTTTTTGTTTCAGGAGTATGATTTTGAAGTTGTTATTAAACCAAGAAGGTGGAATATCGAGCATGATCATCTCTCAAGGTAGGAAATAGGGGAAGAACCAACAAACATTGAAGATAATTTTCCTAACGTGCAGTTGTTTGCAATCTGTTAGCCTCCTGCTGCAGCAGGTTACTCATATTTCATGATTGACATTTTTACAGGCCAAATATGTCGTACTTTGCATGCTGCAATGCTCCATATTTTCTTAACAGTCTCCAAGCGAAGAAGGCTACTCAGAGTTCATTCAATTGCCTTCCAATTTTTGAGAAGTTATCCCGGTATCGCCAATTTTCAGTTAAAGGGAGGTCCAAACAGTTTAATCTTGGTCTCCCTAGGTTTAAATTTCTGTTTTAGAATATAGAGAATGTAAATCTGTCCAAACAGTTTAATCTTGGCAGATTCTTAGATAGGTAGAGAATCAAAGGAACCCAAAAGCTTAATCTGGGCCCTTGGAAGTAATAAGGGTAGTATGTAGATAGGAAAGCATCAAAAGAAAAATGGAATGATGGGTTGCAAGTCTAAGTGTACCCAAATCAAAAGAAGAAAAAATGCTAGGTAAGTAGGCTTGGTAGGTAGTTTTGAGGTTGCTGAATCCTAATCGCTGATCAGTTACAAATTTTTAGATGTCATCTCACTCAGGACACAATCAGCAGGCAGTTCTATGCGAGAAGCTCAAAAGAGGTATAACTAACTCCCCTTCTCCACTTTCCCCAACCATTAAATAACTTCCCCAAAAGAGGTCAAGATCTTCTTGATCCCTCTTAAGATTCATCATTTTCATAGCAGTTGCTTGAGTAAAGATCTGCTTTACTCAAAATTGTTCCATACTCTCTCTGAAGAATGGTTCTACCCCCTTGTAACAGCCTAAGCTCTCCTGAACTTAGCGCTTTCTTACCACCTCCATATTAACCACTAACACTATTATTTAGCTCCCTATATTTTCCCATTCCCTTACTAATACTATGTAAATCTTCCCCTATGTATTATCCCTCCCCCTGGTTGAAAAATAACCATAAGTACCCCCGGGAATTGCTCAGTTTACCTGAAACTTAGCAAGAACCTTCACCCTTCAAACCGTCTTGCAGATACAATGGACTCCTTCCAGAGTATAAAATCCCTCTGAGGTAATCCGACCCCTTCCGAAACCTCAATCGCCTTTCACACCCACTTACTTACTCCTTCCGCCCAAAAAAAACCCCTTGCCAACTTCCTTAAAACTCCACAGACCCTTAAAAGCCAGATCGCATCGCAAGATCGCAGTTTCCTCTCCATGCAAGTCATGACCCATCCGTCACCACCCGACGCGATATCGTGATATCGGCGGTCGCAAGCGCCAAATGTCCAACTCAAATACCCTCCGTTCCTCGCCGATGCGATATTGCGATCGCGTCGGAGCTAGTTCATTGCATCACCTTCAGTGTCAGCACCTCTCCATGTCATTCTGTACCAGGGACCCACCACAACTGACATCAGCAGGCATAAAGCCAAAACTTCGCGCAGGAAGAGAAATCGCACTTCGAAGCTCCAAAACAAGAAACAGAGGCTGTTTTCGATGCGCGATTAGCGCGAAGTGCTAATTGCGCATCACTACGGGAAATAGGCCGTTTCAGGGAATCTTTGGGGAATCTTTTGATTCCTTAGCCCATTGTGCACCGAAAAAAGCCCGAAAATCGCCTGATCGTGCCAATTGATCCGGTTTAAAGACAGCAGCATATCAATGACAGAGTTTAAAGTGTATCAGATCAAATCATCAGGTATCAAGCGTGTCAAAGAGTATCAGTAGGTGGCGAAAGCCATCAATGTAGCGGCAAAGAGTATCAGTGAAAATTTTGAGCAGCGGCCCGAAGTAGGAGAACATTTAATACCTTCCAGCAGATTCAAAGAAAGAGGGCGAAGCCACTCAAAGCCCTCAAATCATAATTATTTCACATTTAACTCACACGAGAGCAGAACTACAGTTCCCGAAGCACAATCATTCCAGCATCATCGCATCAAGCCTCAAAGGGCCACATTGTGATCTTTTCTGATTCAGCTGCCCCTAGCGTAGCCAAAAAGATTTACTTGCATTTAATTCCAGCAACACTTATATTTTTGAAGAGTTTTCTAGCAGACCTGTTTAGGTCAGTTGTAATGAATGTATTTCCGATATTTTGCTTATAAATACCACCCTAAACAATGTTGTGAGGGGTTGGTGGGTTGGTAGCAGTTGGTTAGTTTGCTTCCCAGCATTTTCTCCAAGTAGAGACCCGCACTGTAACTGTTATATTTTCCATAAGCAAATATTGCTGAAAGCATGGATTGCGAAACTACTTGATGTGTTCAATTGGCCAAGGAATGATTACGGAATTCCTGTGCTTCTACATGATTCAATAAGTGTTTCTCTCCTCTGTTAATTTTCATGTTTTTTACCACCGTTACGCCTTCTAAATTGCAGAAAAAAAGAATAGCTTGAGATTTGTTTCACTACACCTTAAGTTCAATTTCTGCGTTTTTCTATGTTTTCTTTAGAAATAGCTATGAGCATGTATACTTAAATGATCTTGTTTACGCTGTTTCTTTCACATATGAATGCATGTTTAGGAATTCTTAACTGCTCCTGGATCCCATTCATCCATTTCTCCTCTTTTCAGCATGATGAAATGATTCTCCTTTGCCTTTCATCCCTGATTTTTCATTCCGTACTTTCAGTAGATTGATAATTGTATCCTGTGTGGCTATCCC
>APFE031277500.1:62231-90673 GCA_000404065.3 Pinus taeda | reverse complement strand
CATGGATTGCGAAACTACTTGATGTGTTCAATTGGCCAAGGAATGATTACGGAATTCCTGTGCTTCTACATGATTCAATAAGTGTTTCTCTCCTCTGTTAATTTTCATGTTTTTTACCACCATTACACCCTCTAAATTGCAGAAAAAAAGAATAGCTTGAGATTTGTTTCACTACACCTTAAGTTCAATTTCTGTGTTTTTCTATGTTTTCTTCAGAAATAGCTATGAGCATGTATACTTAAATGATCTTGTTTACGCTGTTTCTTTCACATATGAATGCATATTTAGGAATTCTTAACTGCTCCTGGATCCTATTCATCCATTTCTCCTCTTTTTCAGCATGATGAAATGATTCTCCTTTGCCTTTCATCCCTGGTTTTCATTCCATCCTTTCAGTAGATTGATAATTGTATCCTGTGTGGCTACCCCGCTCCATAATCCCCTTGTGACCAAGAAAACGCAATAGCAAGCCTCAATCTATGACTCCATGCCCAATGGTTCGAAACTTATCATACCTTACCTTGCCTCTTTGTTGGAGAATCCTACCTTCCATCTAATCACAAACAAAACACCCTTGAGCCAAAAGCTAGCCTAAAATCATCAACAAAAGTTAAATCATAAAGAGAGAGCCCTCTCTGATTGCAGGTGAACTAGAACCTGCAATCCAAAGATTGGTTTGTGGTTACCTCAGCCGTATCCCTATAAGGAGCCTAGGGACAACTCGAGTGATAACATAATGGCGACCATACTGGGGACCTCCTCAGATAAATTAATTAAACCAGTCTGCAGCTCTACAGAGGAAGAAACCAACTTGTAACCTGTGTTGTTGTGTTCTCTAGAAAAATTTCCCAAAAAATGTATTAGAAGCTGGCTCCTAAGAAACAAACGCGTAATACACGATCAAATCCTGATCCCAGCAGCCCACCTGCTGTTGAAAATCCAAATTTAATTCCTAAGATCATTAGAAAACAAAAGCAAAAAGAATACCAAACTGTTGATAGTTCTGAAACAATTCAGCCGATCAGTGTACCAACCCCCGTCAAAGTCCTATTCTGGTCAACCCTGAATTCCCCTGGCTCATCACCCCCTTCCCCAAGTAGCTCCGCTACACCTCTATCTCATATCCCTACTACCAATACTACTCCTTTTATTCCGGTTATTCCTGTGATCCCCGCTGCTTTAGGTGCTCCGCTCATCCCCTTCATCATGGCTAGATATGCGCCATTACAATTTCCTGCTAATCCCGGGGTTATGCCTCAGGAATACCAGTCAAAAATCACTTATTTTGATGGCACAACCTCCTGCACCGCCCTACAGCATACAAAGAAAATGCAGGATTATTTCGAGAGTTATGAGATTGATGATGAGAGTGTAAGAATGAAGATTTTTGTCCAAAGTTTGACCGGTGATGTCAGAACCTGGTTTAGGGCACTTCCACCTAATTCTATACTAAACCCGGAAGCCTTATACCAGGCATTCATTAATAGATGGGAAAAAAAGAAAGACCCCCTGCACATACTATCCGAGTATGATACTATCAAAAGAGGACCTGGGGAAGCTGTTCTGGATTACTGTGCCATATTTAACAATGTTTACAATGAAATACCACCAAATTTAAGACCTCCACCTAACCTCGCGTTATACAAATTCCCGGATGGCTTCGATGCCAAGATGGCGTATCAATTAAGGGAAAGAGCCCCTCAGAGCCTCGCAGAAATGCAAGACGCTGCAGTGAGAATGGAAGCAAATCTAATCGCTAAAAGAAACATAACCAAAACTGAGAGAAGAACCACTTTCAAAGAAGAACCCTCCTCCTTCGAGCAGAAACTAGATGCGGTCGTTAGTGGCATGCACAGACTGGGAGACAGATTAGACAATGTTGAGAGGAAAACTTCATGGGAGGGCCAACAGCCCAATGCCACAAGGAACCCAAACTTCAAAAAAACCCAAAACTCAAACGTAGGTAGGGCCAGTCCGGACCACGATATTAGGCCTCCTTTTCAAGAAAACTATGCGGAGGCATCTACGTCCGCTGAGCCCACAGACGGAACGCTAATGAACCTGGTTGATTCAGAAAACGAACAACAAACCTTCCTCACGGAAGAAAACCGACCATACCTTGATACAAAACAATTTCGCACCAAATTGGGTGAGTCCTTTGACTTTAAACAAGGATATGACACTGCTATATACGAGGTACACAAGCAATACAAATTAAGAACAAGGACTGTCGATGTTCTTCCACCTAGCAAAACAAAAGATAGCAAACAGCTCAACAAAACTAAAGGGAGGATCACCAACAATCAACCAGCTGGCAGCTCTATCCCAAACCCCCATCAGGTTACCGTGGAGGATGTAACAGAGACATACCCTCCTATTGATCACCCTGTGTCCCCCTCCCTCCCAAGAGAAAATCTGAACAGCATCCCCGAACATATTCCCAAAACAGAGATACCACAAACGGTCATACACCGTGATACTAATATTCCAAAAGAGAACATAGAGAGTATGCCTGAAAAAGAGAAGTTCACCACTGTCAGCGCTAAGAACTCAGTGGAAAAACCATTCAATTTAGAAGCAGAGATTGGAAAACTCAAGATTTCCATTCCCCTCTCAGAACTGGCTAAGCATGATGTATATAGACAACAAATTCAAAAATCGCTTCAATTGCCAGAAGTTAGGGATGATGTAAACGTTTTAGATGATACCCCTGAACTACTGTTTAGGCCAGAAGTTGACGGAAAAACAACATACGGACCTGTCCCACCTTTCTATGTTAGCCTGCACATACATGACAAGATACTGCACAATGCTATGTTTGACTCAGGCGCCTCACATAACCTGATGCCCAAAACTGTAATGGAAAAGTTGAATCTCGATATCAAAAGGCCATACAAAGATCTATATTCCTTTGATTCAAGTCAGGTGAAATGTCTAGGCCTGATCAAAGACCTTTGTGTCTCCCTAGTCCAATTCCCCAACAAGACAATCTTGATGGACGTAGTAGTTGCCGACATTCCCACAAAGTATGGTATGCTTCTATCCAGATCGTGGGGAGCAAAATTGCAAGGATCCCTTCAACTCGACCTCTCTTACGCCACCATATCTTTCTTTGGGCAACCAAAGAGACTTTATAGAGAAACATTAATGAAATATGTGGTAAGCAGTGAGGAAAAACCCCAAAATTTTCCCATATACTCAATCCATTCTGATATGTATTCTTTTATTTTATTTAATGATGACACCAACCCTCCAACTGATGATAAGCTGTTATCCCTGGAGCAAGGAATGAACGTCAATGAGAGATCGGTTGCCAATACCCATGAAATTGTCTCAACAGCCAAGGCAACCAACAAGCAGCAAGAAGAAAATCCCAAAACAGAAATTACCAGTCCACCCGTCCCCCAAACAACTGAAACTCTCAATACAAACCTCGAACGAGAAACCACATGGTATTTGGAGTTTGATGGTTCAGTTAACAAGTTAGGAGCAAGGGCCGGAGTGTGGATTTACCATACTCACGAGAATCGTGCACAAGGCCATGCCTATAGACTCAATTTCAGATGTACAAACAATATGGCAGAGTATGAAGCTCTTCTCTTAGGTCTCAAGTTGCTCAAAACCCTGGGAGCTACTACCATATCCATCCTAGGTGATTCGGATTTGATCATACAACAGATAAAGGGCAACTTTGTCGCTAATGATAGCAGAATGAGAGCTTATAGAGTTGCTGCCAGCAAACTGCTCAGCGCCTTCAATAAATTTGAGCTGGCCAAAATTTCACGAGACCATAATATTCATGCCCATAGCCTAGCCACCTTCGCTAGCACCTGTAAGCTCCCCTTTGAACCAAATCACCATTTCACTGCTGAAATAAAACACAGACCTTCGATCCCTAACAATGTCGAGGATTGGCAAGTATTCCAAGATGATGCCCAGATTAACAATTTTTTGACTCTGGAGGACGAATTCTCCAACACAAACATTGACATGGATGTGATAGCTGAATCACAACAGTTAGCAGAAGAAAAACGCCTAACTCTAACAGCTACAACAGCTAAACAAATCCTAAGCCCAACTATTTTCGACAATACAAACATAGTGCAGCTGAAACAAATTTGTTCGCAGAAAACAGCTAGGATAAAGGATGAGTTTATTGATCTGAAAGGTAATATTCTGCCTGCCGGCCTTACTCCATTGGAAGACATGTATGATGAAAACGATGTGGCCAAAAAACCAAATATGGAATCGTTGAATGCTGCCATAGAAGAGCACAACATAGGAACAGCAGAACACCCTAGAGTGATTAAATTATCCAAAAATCTACCTCCTGACCAAAAACCAAAATATGTGGATTTGTTCAAATAATTCCAAGATGTATTTGCCTGGAGTTATGAGGACTTAAAGTCCTATGACACTTCAGTAATCCAACATACCATTCCCCTAAAAACAAATCAAAAACCGTTCAAACAAAAACTCAGAAGAATCAACCCCATGCTTCTTCCTTTGATCGAAAAAGAAATAAAGAGAATGTTTCAAGCAGGTGTCATTGCCCCCATTAGATTCTCTGAATGGGTGTCTAACTTAGTCCCCACCAGAAAGAAAACAGGAGAGATAAGACTGTGTGTAGACTTGAGAAATTTAAACCAGGCCTCTCTAAAAGATCACTACCCGTTGCCTAAAATGGATCATATCTTGCAAAGAGTAGTGGGTTCCTCTAGAATTTCTTTACTAGATGGATTCTCAGGATTTAACCAAATCCTTGTTCACCCAGATGACCAGGACAAAACAACTTTTACCACACCCTGGGGAACATTCAAATATGTTAAAATGCCTTTTGGGCTACAAAACGCCGGTGCTACTTTTCAAAGGGCAATGGATATTGTGTTTGCCAAGGAGATACACGATTTCCTTGTAGTTTACCTAGATGACCTAACCCCATTTTCCAAATCGGATCAAGAGCACCTTAAGCACTTAAGGCAAATTTTCATGACATGTAGGAAATACGGCATTTCCTTGAACCCTAAGAAGTCGCTATTTTCCCTGGAGGAAGGCAAGCTTTTAGGGCATATAATATCAAAAGATGGGATTAGAATTGACCCAGAAAGAATTCAAGCTATCCTCCAAATCCCTTACCCAAGGAACATAAAAGAATTGCAAGCATTCCTCGGAAAGATCAATTTCCTGAGGAGATTTATCCCAAACCTAGCCGAGCTAGTAAGGCTACTGAGCAACATGCTAAAAAAGGACGCCAAGGTAAGATGGTCTCTTGAAGCCAAGCAGGCTTTCGAAAGTATAAAAACTGCCCTAACTCAAACACCTGTCCTTACCAGTCCTCAATTCGATAGAGATTTTATCATTTTTTCCTTTGCATCCGAACACACTATAGTTGTTGTCCTTCTGCAGAAAGATGATCAGGACAACGAAAAGCCAATTGCTTTCTTCAGCCGAGCTTTGAGAGACGCACCCCTAAAATTTCAGATTATGGAGAAGCAAGCCTACGCCCTGGTCAAAGCCATCAAAGACTTCAGAATTTACATCCTGTACTCCCATGTGATTGCATATGTCCCTAATGTTGTTGTAAAGGATATACTAACTCAAGAGGGACTGGAAGGCAAAAGAGGCAAATGGATTGCCAGCATCCTTGATACGACATTGAGATAAAGCCCACCAAGCTTATAAAAGGACAAGGGTTAGCCAAGCTAATGTCCGAAACAAACTTCCAAGCATTAGACATTAATCAACTGGACGATGAACTGGAGCTGGCGACTCCACAGATCAGTGGAACCTTCATGCAATCCCCTTGGTACGCTGATATTTGCTTTGTATTATTAAACCTGTGTGCTCCCCCAGGATTGTCCAAAACCAAGAAAAGATTTTTAAGGATGAAATCGTCAAACTTTTGCGTCTTAGATGGTGCTTTATTTTGGAAGAATCATGAAGGTATTTTGCTTAAATGTTTAACTATAGATGAAACTAACAGCCTCATGAAAGAGTTTCATGTAGGTGACTGTGGGGGACACCTGTATTGGAAATCCACGGCGGACAAGATCTTACGGGCTGGTTATTACTGGCCCTCTTTATTTGCAGATGTAAAGAAGTTTACTGCCTCATGCCACAAATGCCAGATCTTTGAAGGAAAAAGAAATCTATTGCCCTTGCCCCTTAAGCCCATTTCAACCGAGAAACCTTTTCAACAATGGGGTCTCGACTTCATTGGAGAAATACATCCCTCTTCCTCAGGCCAACACAAATGGATTTTAACATCCACCGATTACTTCACCAAGTGGATTGAAGCCATCCCGTGTAGGCAAGCCAATGACTCCACCATTATCCAATTCCTTGAGAGCAATATCCTTTCTAGATTCGGCTGTCCTGAGAAGATTATCACTGACAATGCCGCTGCTTTCAAGTCCAAAAAAATCATCAACTTTTTCCATAAATACCACATTACCTTAGGTCACTCCACAGCTTATTACCCGCAAGGTAATGGCTTGGCCGAGGCTTCCAACAAAAGCCTCATCAATATCATAAAGAAGATGCTGGAAGAAAATAAAAAGAACTGGCACAAAAAACTCACAAATGCTCTATGGGCAGACAGACTTTCCACCAAAAAATCCATCAGGATGAGCCCCTATGAACTTGTATATGGCATGGAAGCCAAGTTTCCTTCATCTCTGGGCATACCCACTATCAAATTGTTGCAAGAAATGCAGGCTAAACCGAATGACATGCAGAGAAGAATTAATCAGACCATTCACCTTCAGCAAACCAGAGAACAAGTTTTCAACAGAGCTCAGATACTGCAGGAAAAACTTAAGAATATGTTTGATAAGAAGACCAAAGTAGAGGATTTCTAGGTAGGCAGCAAAGTTCTAAGATGGGATTCCCGGAGAGAAGACAAGGGAAAACACGCAAAATTCGATTTCCTGTGGAAAGGTCCATACATTATCAGCGTTGTGCAAGGCAATAACACCTATTTTCTCAAATCTCCAGATGGCAGCACAGCCGAAGAAGGCCCAGTCAATGGCCGGATGTTGAAGCACTACAATGATCCTCCTGCTTGAAAAGAGCAGATGGCGGTTGATCTATACATAATTGTATATATCAGTATTTTGATTTTTGCAAGAGTCCATAATGCTGAAGCACGCAGAAGAAAGCAGGCAGTGCTTTACAGTTTAACAGCAACAACTAAAGACTAAGGCATTCTGACCTGCTGTTCTTGGCTTCTCACAAGGAGAAGCCATCCCCAAGTGGAGCCACTGTTAGCCTCCTACTGCAGCAGGTTACTCATATTTCATGATTGACATTTTACAGGCCAAATATGTCGTACTTTGCATGCTGCAATGCTCCATATTTGCTTACCAGTCTCCAAGCGAAGAAGGCTACTCAGAGTTCATTCAATTGCCTTCCAATTTTTGAGAAGTTATCCCGGTATCGCCAATTTTTAGTTAAAGGGAGGTCCAAACAGTTTAATCTTGGTCTCCCTAGGTTTAAATTTCTGTTTTATAATATAGAGAATGTAACTCTGTCCAAACAGTTTAATCTTGGCAGATTCTTAGATAGGTAGAGAATCAAAGGAGCCCAACAGCTTAATCTGGGCCCTTGGAAGTAATAAGGGTAGTATGTAGATAGGAAAGCATCAAAAGAAAAATGGAATGATGGGTTGCAAGTCTAAGTGCACCCAAATCAAAAGAATAAAAAATGCTAGGTAAGTAGGCTGGGTAGGTAGTTTTGAGGTTGCTGAATCCTAATTGTTGATCAGTTACAGATTTTCAGATGTCATCTCACTCAGGACACAATCAGCAGGCAGTTCTATGCGAGAAGCTCAAAAGAGGTATAACTAACTCCCCTTCTCCACTTTCCCCCAACCATTAACTAACTTCCCCAAAAGAGGTCAAGATCTTCTTGATCCCTCTTAAGATTCATCATTTTCATAGCAATTTCTTGAGTAAAGATCTGCTTTACTCAAAATTGTTCCATACTCTCTCTGAAGAATGGTTCTACCCCCTTGTAACAGCCTAAGCTCTCCTGAACTTAGCGCTTTCTTACCACCTCCATATTAACCACTAACACTATTATTTAGCTCCCTATATTTTCCCATCCCCTTACTAATACTATGTAAATCTTCCCCTATGTATTATCCCTCCCCCTGGTTGAAAAATAACCATAAGTACCCCCGGGAATTGCTCAGTTTACCTGAAACTTAGCAAGAACCTTCACCCTTCAAACCGTCTTGCAGATACAATGGACTCCTTCCAGAGTATAAAATCCCTCTGAGGTAATCGGACCCCTTCCGAAACCTCAATCGCCTTTCACACCCACTTACTTACTCCTTTCGCCCAAAACAAATCCCTTGCCGACTTCCTTAACACTCCGCAGACCCTTAAAAGCTAGATCACATCGCAAGATCGCAGTTTCCTCTCCATGCAAGTCATGACCCATCCGTCGCCACCTGATGCGATATCGCGATATCGGCGGTCGGCGGTCGCAAGCACCAAATGTCCAACTCAAACACCCTCCGTTCCCCGCCGATGCGATATTGCGATCGCGTCGGAGCTAGTTCATCGCATCACCTTCAGTGTCAGCACCTCACCATGTCATTCTGTACCAGGGACCCACCACAGCTGACGTCAGCAGCCATAAAGCCGAAACTTCGCGTAGGAAGAGAAATCGCACTTCGGAGCTCCAGAACAAGAAACAGAGGCAGTTTTCGATGCGCGATTAGTGCTTTGCGCTAATCGCGCATCGCTATGGGAAATAGGCTGTTTCGGGGAATCTTCGGGGAATCTTTTGATTCCTTAGCCCATTGTGCGCCGAAAAAAGCCCAAAAATCGCCCGATCATGTCAATTGATCCGATTTAAAGACAACAGCAGATCAATGACAGAGTTTAAAGTGTATCAAATCAAATCATCAGGTATCAAGCGTGGCAAAGAGTATCAGTAAGAGGCGGAAGCCATCAATGTAGCGGCAAAGAGTATCAGTGAAAATCTTGAGCAGCGGCCTGAAGCAGGAGAACATTTAATACCTTCTAGCAAATTCAAAGAAAGAGGGTGAAGCCACTCAAAGCCCTCAAATCATAATTATTTCACATTTAACTCACACCAGAGCAGAACTACAATTCCCCAAGCACAATCATTCCAGCATCACCGCATCAAGCCTCCAATGGCCATATTGTGATCTTTTCTGATTCAGCTGCCCCTAGCGCATCCAAAAAGATTTACTTGCATTTAATTCCAGCAACACTTAGATTTTTGAAGAGTTTTCTAGCAGACCTGTTTAGGTCAGTTGTAATGAATGTCTTTCTGATATTTTGCTTATAAATACCACCCTAAACAATGTTGTGAGGGGTTGGTGGGTTGGTAGCAATTGGTTAGTTTGCTTCCCAGCATTTTCTCCAAGTAGAGACCCGCACTATAACTGTTATATTTTCCATAAGAAAAGATTGTTGAAAGCATGGATTACGAAACTACTTGATGTGTTCAATTGGCCAAGGAATGATTACGGAATTCCTGTGCTTCTACATGATTCAATAAGTGTTTCTCTCCTCTGTTAATTTTCATGTTTTTTACCACCGTTACGCCCTCTAAATTGCAGAAAAAAAGAATAGCTTAAGATTTTTTTCACTAAACCTTAAGTTCAATTTCTGCGTTTTTCTATGTTTTCTTCAGAAATAGCTATGAGCATGTATACTTAAATGATCTTGTTTACGCTGTTTCTTTCACATATGAATGCATATTTAGGAATTCTTAACTGCTCTTGGATCCCATTCATCCATTTCTCCTCTTTTTCAGCATGATGAAATGATTCTCCTTTGCCTTTCATCCCTGGTTTTCATTCCATCCTTTCAGTAGATTGATAATTGTATCCTGTGTGGCTACCCCGCTCCATAATCCCCTTGTGACCAAGAAAATGCAATAGCAAGCCTCAATCCGTGACTCCATGCCCAATGGTTCGAAACATATCATACCTTACCTTGCCTCTTTGTTGGAGAATCCTACCTTCCATCTAATCACAAACAAAACACCCTTGAGCCAAAAGCTAGCCTAAAATCATCAACAAAAGTTGAATCATAAAGAGAGAGCCCTCTCTGATTGCAGGTGGGCTAGAACCTGCAATCCAAAGATTGGTTTGTGGTTACCTCGGCT
The DNA here is from genome assembly GCA_000404065.3 of Pinus taeda. NCBI lineage: Eukaryota > Viridiplantae > Streptophyta > Pinopsida > Pinales > Pinaceae > Pinus > Pinus taeda. The sequence goes on along the minus strand of APFE031277500.1, from coordinate 80,524 downwards.
GTATCCCTATAAGGAGCCTAGGGACAACCCGAGTGATAACACAATCATGATTGTAGATGATCACTTCATAAACATTATTCAGTTTTTGGCTACAATAATAGCCCCTACGGAATACACTACACAGCATAAGAAGGAGTTGGTGGTAAAAGCAACTAATTTTCTATTGATAGCAGGAAATTTGTATAAGATGGGACCAGATGAAATACTGCGCAGGTATGTCCCCAAACATGAAAGACAGACTATTTTGGCAGAAGCTTATGGAGACGTAGCTAGTGGACATTATGCAGGGAAGGCTACTGTGCAAAGGGTTTTAAGAGAAGGATTAGGTGGCCCACACTACACAAGGACACAAAGGAGTATTGTCAAGCATGTGATGTATGACAGAGAACTGGGAGAGGGATGAAATGCCATTGGTGCCACAAGTGACATTGCAGGCCTTCGACAAATGGTCCATTGATTTCATTGGACCTATTTACCCACCTGGGAAGAAGACTGGTGCAAGGTATACAATCACAACAACTGATTATTTGAAAAGGTGGGTTGAGGCAAAAGGAGTAAGGAATTGCAGCAAAAAAACTACTTCAAAGTTCATTTTTGAGTATATTTTGTCCAGATTTGGGTGTCCAAAGGTCTTGATGAGTGATCAAGGATCACATTTCCTAAAAAAAACCATTGAGGAATTGACTAAAGAATTCCACGTGTATCATCATAAAAGTACCCCATATCACCCTCAAGAAAATGGCACAGTCTAAGATTTTAACAATATTTTGGAAAATGCATTGATCAATGTATGCAATGTGAACAAATATGATTGGTATTTGAGAATTCCAACAGTGTTATGGGCTTATAGAACCACATGCAAGAAGTTGGCAGGCCATACACCTTTCAGGTTGGTTTATGGGCAAGAAATTGTGATGCCCATTGAGTATATTGTACCAATATTAAGGATTACTACCTTTACAGATGTGGTCAACCCTAACATAATGGAGGAAAGAATGGCACAATTGTTCGCATTATTGGAAGATAGTTTTGTAGCAGGATTTCATCAACAAGTGCAGAAAGCAAGAGAAAAATATTGGTATGACCGACATATCAAGTAGAAGGTGTTCCACGAAGGAGACCTTGTCCTTCTATATGACAGTAAATTCGCGAAGTTCCTAGGTAAATTTAAGATGCATTGGTTGGGCCCCTATATCATCAAGCATATCATGGATGGAGGCGCAGTTCAGTTGGTGAAGTTGAATTGACAATTGATACTAGGGAGGGTGAACGATAATAGGTTGAAATTGTATAGGGACAACCATGTCATGGTAGCTTCTCTCTAAAAATGAAAGGAGGAAAGTCTTAGTGCCACCTGCAATTCAAAGTGGGCACTGGACAATAAACTATGTTGCAGAAAAGAGCTTCGACATAGGAAGGTTACTTTACGATAGTCAAGAGTATGTCGAAGTTCATAGGAACCATGACACAAGAAGAATTTTTTGCTACAATGAAAGGTGTGTCAAAATTCACTGCAAATATGAATGTTAAAAAGAAAACTTGTCGTTGGAGGATTGAAAAATTGCATTTATGACTATAAGTGTTGAACAGAGTATTGCATAGTTGAAAATTTTGGCGCAAACATCCAGACAACCAGTGCAGATAGGCCAAACACTCCAACCAGAAAGATGAATAGAAACAACATTTGGGATGAGAGTAATGCATATACCTGCCAAAGCTACATAGTTCGACTCCACCGAAGTCAAGCAACAAGAAAAAGGTTGGAACCATGTCAACATGAACATGGCAGTGTTGTCCACTCTGGTATTACATGACTTGCACCAAGGCATCACAAATGAGCTCAAGGAGCATAAACAATGTACCTCACACTTAAATATTGACATAGAACAAGAGTGTATTGCGCTGAAGAAACAACTTGATCAGGCCATCAAGGATAAGGAACAGGCAGAGTTACAGTAATAGACACTGAAAGATGTGGTTGAAGCCACTTACAGGGAAGTTCCGTACATGGATGTCTACGAGGAGGAATCAATAGAAGGTAAGGTCATGAAGCTCATCCTTGCAGTCAAGGAATCAAAGAAGAAGGTCGTGGATGTGCAGTTCGAGTATGAATTAAAGATCAGTGAGTTGCAATTGAAGCTGCATCCAGCCACACCACTAGAAGTGCGCTAACAAAGGGATATTGACCTAAAGACTGTAGTGGAAAGCATCTCTGAGATAGTGGCGGAGTGTGGAAAATTATTGGATGAGACCATGCAGATTTGGAATTCGCTCCAGGAAGATCTGAATGTCCAAAAGATAGAAGAAGACATCCAATAGAAGTAGAAGCAACTAGAGGATATTTTGACAACTATGAAGACCTTGCTAGTCTCGCAGAAGCTTGCTAGAATCAGTGAAGGCAAGGCATTGTAAAAATAGATAGAAGAACTCATAAGGGAAGATCAAATTTTGATGGAGAGAGCTCAACCATTGAAGGACGAGGCTCTCCAGTTATCACACGAAGTGGATGGGAAGCTCTAGGAGCTCCGAAAAAAGGAAGAAACAATGTTGCAGAAGATTGCAGGACTAGTGAAAGAGGCACTACGAGAAGAAGTGTGTAGGGAAGAGAATCAGACATCATAGATACTCCAATAATACAATGTCCCCTACAACAACATCGCAGCAAAGATTTGAGGCAAAGCGGCTGAGTGACTCAGGACAAGTCACATGTGAGTGTTGGGGACCTATTGGGCACAACCTGACTTGGCCAAGTTTTGGTCAAAACTCCGCATTTTAGAGAGAGGAGTGCGCGGTATTGCGGAGCTATTTACTACGCAATGTTTTAGGGGCTTCGAAGTGGGACAGAGTACCTTCTTTTTGTAACGGGTTTGGGAAATAGTTGATTGTTTTTAGGAGGACCATGGTATTTTGATGTACCTGTTGATGTAATTAGTATATATATGATGAAAATATGTAGGTATAATTAATAAGAGATTGTACTATGATACGAGCATAAGGAATATCTCTGTAATCTATTTTGGTTCTTGAAGGAAAGGCTCCGCAGTTGATTGTGCAGAGACCTAAAGTCTACAGCTGAGTGCGCAAACACCTGCAGTTGGGTGTGCATGTAAAATAATTGTATGTTGTTTCTAAAGATTTAATATAAGAAGTACAATTTTGATGGGAATTACTTGTGTATGAGTACTATGTATCTTTTTCTTTCTGTTTAGTATTTTGGTTATACTTTACTTCCACGCAGTATTCTTTATGGTTGTTAATGACATGGTTAAGTAGATAATCCACCCTACAAAGTAATTTATGTATGTTAAGGATAAAAGAACATAAAAATACCACATCACATCATCCCTCAAGGTTGCAGAAACCTAGTTCTACATACTCCCATAATCACTTCAAGTGGGACTATGATCTGCTTGCAGGTCGTTGTTGAGAGGGCTAGTGATTGAGGGTTTTGTTGGTGCACTGTAAAATCCGAACTTGGGTCAAGCCCACCTAAGCCAAAATTGGGTTAGATTTCCCACCTTCTAACGTATTCTCTTGAAAAATGGGTGAGGAAACATACATACAATTGATGCAAGGAGCAGCGATAAAGTGGCACATCACATCGACTACGAGGTGGTTATCATGGGTTGCTAGTTTCCGACTGGAAGAAGATGAATAGGAACAAATCTCTCTTAGGGACCCCAATTTTGGTGGGTAATAAGGCTTGGGGGTGGTCGACTGCAAGAAATATTATAGTGCAATTGACCTATGATTGGGTGGAGAGTTGAAGTCCCACTTTTAGTTGCTAGTCATTTGAAGATAATAAGATAAGTAGCTTACTTCTATACTTGATGCATTGAAAATATGAAAATTGTTGTTATGTGTATATGTGTGTGTGTGTGTGTGTAATTCTCATGGTTATAAGGGGCCTGAAGGCCTTGTGCATTAAAATAATATGTCCATGATGCGAAGAGTTGATCATATGATCCCATGTGACTACGAAATGTGGTTGACTAAGTTGTTATAGTGTGAATTCCATTGTTTGGTAATCTAGTTGACAAGAAGGCTAGGTCAACATTTGGTCAAGAGGGTGGTTGTTACATTGTCAAATGTTTAATGGAAAGAGGTTAAGGAACAACTATATTGTGAGTAAGGCTAGCGTGGCTTCACCCTAAGTGGACCAAAGAGTACTCAAATTTTATGGTTAGTTGAGGCTTGAGTTGAGTCGACAAGTTGTGCCTTGTCTATAGTGAGAAAGGTGCCGAATTTCCACGATGAGCTCTTAGTATTGATGGAGTCATTGTGGGAGGACCCAGACTAGTGGGGAACCTATTTCATCCTAGGGTTACTAACCAATGAGGTAGTGGCTTGATCATTACTTACGTGTATAAATTTGTATGCATAGGGAATAAGTCCTTGAAGATCATGGGATATATTCATTATTGTCAACCTAGAGGAATATTTCGACTAGTTGGTAGCATTAAGTTAATGGAGGCCTAGATTAGGGTCTTGTCTAGTCCTTCACTGGCTTGTTCATTTCGACTAATCTTGTCTAGTCAATGTAAGTCGACTAGTTGGGATATTTTGAATAATATTGTATAGTCGAGGTAAGTTGGTTGGTTGGGTTATCTTGACTGATCTTGTCTAGTCAAGGTAAGTTGAATGGTTGGGTCGTTTCAACTATTTGTGGTAATTTGGCTAGTTGTGCTAAGTTGATGTGATGGCGATTATCTCAACTAGCCCTATCACATTGACTAATCATGATTGGTCCACTGGTTGGGTTGTGTTAAAAGCACTCAACTAGTTAAGTGTGATGGTTTATTCCAAAGTGAAGTTTGTAAGCTTTGGAGAAGAAGAAATTTTATAACCTAGTTTCCATAATGAGACCATGGAGGTCAGGTTAAATTAAACAACACCTTTCACTAAGCTAGTTTAGTCTAAGTGGTGGAAGGAAACGTTATAGGATGGCATGTGAACGTCCTTAATTCCATTTAATAATGTTATAATTATTATAAATTGTTGTTGTGAAGTTAATGTAAGGATGTAGATGTTGTGAAGTTAGTATTCATTGTGAAGTTCATAGTCAATGTAAGATGTATCCTTTTGGAAAATAAAAGAGACCCAATATTAGCATTTGCATTGGTTGTTCCCTTAGCTACCATTCTTTATGAATCTAGACTATCAGTTTTCTTGCCTATTGAATGGGCACAACTCGAAGGAAATATTTATGAAGTGGACACAGAAGTGGGAGTTGTTTGGTATGTGTTGTTTATTAAACAAAAATGGGTATTATGTATTCTTTGTAAATGTAAATTGTTTCAATGCATTGTTCATATTTGTAGATATTCACACGTAAGGGGAAATGTGTACTTTGTTCGTGGTTCAGTAAATATGTCTCACTTAATAAAGATAGATACCTCAAGAGCAACAAAAGCAAGAACCAACCAAAAACAAAGGCATAGAGAAACACTTTCATGAGCCACTCTACTTCCTCTATGTCTTTGTTTCATATTAGAGTGGTTTTCTCACATTGACACCCCTCGCTTTATAAATCCACTCTCTTGAAGCACCGCAGTGGTTTCATTCGTGGTATGAATTGGATTATATACATGGGATTGAAGCTATCTATTGATAATAATATATTGTATTCAATGGGATGGATTTGATCAAGAGATATCTTTGGCCCATGACATATGGAAAAGCCTACTTGGTTGTGGCTAGAAGGACATTCTCCTTTCCATGTGGTGGGAAGAAGGATGTATGAGAGTTATGAGAGCTCTTTTAGCTCATTCTCCTTCAATGTTGTCAACAAAGGCATAGAGAAACGCTTTCATGAACCACTCTACTTCCTCTATGTCTTTGTTTCATATTAGAATGGTTTTCTCACATTGACACCCCTCGCTTTATAAATCCACTCTCTTGAAGCACCGCAATGGTTTCATTCATGGTATGAATTGGATTATATACATGGGATTGAAGCTATCTATTGATAATAATATCTTGTATTCAATGGGATGGATTTGATCAAGAGATATCTTTGGCCCATGACATATGGAAAAGCCTACTTGGTTGTGGCTAGAAGGACATTCTCCTTTCCATGTGGTGGGAAGAAGGATGTACGAGAGTTCTGAGAGCTCTTTTAGCTCATTCTCCTTCGATGTTGTCAATCCTTACCAGCAAATTTCTATGGTTATTATTCATGCATTTAATTGAGAATGCATTGAAGAATAAAAAATATTGTATTTTCTATGAAGATTGCAACCAAATGAGCTTGAATGTGTTGTAGGTGAACACAAGTGTGTATTCCTCATATTTTCCAAAGTGGAAAGAGAAGGAATCACCTTGCATTGTACATTGCTTTAGAAAGTGAGCATGTAGATTGAAATTGTAACTTCACATTCAAGGAAATAGGTTTTCTTAGGTCTAAACTAATGAAAGATGAAATAAAATCTCTCCATTTGCATCACAAGTAAGTTATTTCTCCTTAAATTAGATTGGATTATTCCATGTCCAAGCTCTATTTTCGCTATTCTAATATGGTTATTGATAATTATTTAACGTATATACAGAGTGCTTCCATAATAACCTTGCATGTTCTTTTTCTCATAGGAATCCTTGAAGTTGATGTTTTGTAACGTTGGTTTCCATTTTTGTTGTCATGATAGACCTACATGCTCTTTTCCCCATTGGAAGATCTCAAGCTAGTGTTTTGTAGCTCTAGTCTTTATTTTTTTATTCTAAGGTTTGACCTGATCCAAATCCACCATAAATGTCGTTGTAGATAGAAATGGAAACTCCTATTTCATAGACCATAGAAAAGTAAATGTTCCCTGACATGCCAGGCATTTAGCTCTTGCCCTCTCTCTCCAGGTTGCTATCTCGATTCACGTGCTATCACTCAGAGGGCGAGAGCTAAATGCTTGGCATGTCAGGCAGCATTTACTTTTCTATGATCTACGAAATAGGAAAAGCCGATAAAAATAGCTCCATTAAAATACACCATTAGTCTACTAGTTTAAACCCTCTCTTATTCAATGCGTGGTTCTTATGCCCCATTTCTGGTTGAGACACTTGCTCCAAAAATGGAAGGATTCATCGAGATGAATATCCCTCCCACCAAAATTAAAAGGAAGTCTCAATTGATTACTTGCTTGAAGAGAGCTGGTTTGGAAATTGATATATGACCAAAAACTATGGTTGCGTTAAAGTGATGGGTTGTTATGACTAGGTGGTTGCGTTAAAGTAATGATGTGATAGGTTGTTATGATTGTGTATAATTGAACTCCACGGTGGGAAATTCCGCATGCTGTCATCTCAATCATGTATTAATAAAAAGATGACAACCAACAAAATTATATATATTACATTAAAATAATGAATGTAATAAATTAACCTTTTAATAAGATGATAATCAATGCTAATTATACTGGATGTAATAATGACAACATGGAACAATAATACTAAACTACACCATGGATAATAAATAAATCACTATTTAAAAGAATTAAAACCTACTCATCTACATGGCATGATAATGGGAATGAAATCATTATAATTAACATGGTTGGTTAAGGGCAATAAAGAAAATAAGTAGGTATGTGACAAAATGATGTAGGTCTCTAATTTAAGAATGGATATTTATAGTAATAAGTGAACTCATTATTCATATTTAGTATGATATGACCATGCACTGTAAGTTTTGACGTGGATGTTTATGATGTACCACATAACCTGTACTATGATTGATGTATGATAATTGATTGACTAAATATGTGATAATTATACTTAGGTGGAAGGGATAACTGTGAGATATAATCTGGTATCTGATGGAATGATGTTAATTTCAGTGATACATTTGTATTTTATAGTGGTTAGATTAATTAATAAAATATAATGATTAAATTTGTGATTTATGTTTATTGTTATGGAACTAGAATGTGTTGTATTTTACAATTTAATATGTAAAATAATTATTACAAATCATATAAATTTAATTTTTTTTAAATTTAGATTTACTGATTTTTTTTTTAGTGTATTTTATATAATTTTACTTTTTTTTATTTTATATAATATATATTATATATATTTAATTTTTATATTAATGATTAAAAATATGTCTCAAAAAAATTGATTGTTTTTTATACTTTATAAATTTGGATTAATAGTTTACATGGGTGTTTGGTATGATCCGCCTATGCGCACCCTCACTATATGAATAGTGAGTGTGCTTATGCACCTTCTCCCCTCCTCTCAAATAAGTAACCAAAGGCAGTCGAGTGTGCTAACCGCACCCTCACCATATGAATAGTGAGTGTTCTTATGCACCCTCACATATGATAGTGAGTGACCCCTAAATAATGTATATAGTTATTGAACAGTTGCCAACTCTTGCTTTTTCTTCTGATGCCAAGGTAGATGACATGAAGACAATGACTCCATAGCATGCAATGAGCTAAGAATGTGAGTTTGAAACCTTGAGCCATAATGTTCCTTCAAGCTTGTTTCCCTTCATCTAGGGGCATGATTCCGAGCCGCCCCTACAATCTCATTGCACCTCAACCATTATGGTCACAAATGCAATTTTTTGTGGTTATAATAACCCTGGTTTCTCACCTCGCATATAGGATGCCTCACCTTTCTTGCTTCCTTTCTACAATTTTCTCTTTCCACAACCTCCTCTTACTGAGGCTTGGTTTAGTACCTCAACATGGTTTCTCCTTCCTGTTCTCTACCACCCATTTCCTTCCTGCTTACTTAGGTTTTCCATTATGCCTCGAAATGATTTTAGTCATGTTTGTTAGGGTTTTCAAGGGCATCACAATGAACCCATTTTCTGGGCCCAATAGGGTGCAAAGGCCTTGATTTCCCTCTATCTTTAGAAGCTAAATCTGAGATCAACATTTCCCAAGCCAAAGATCATGTGGAGAGGAGCTATTGTGACTAAAATTTCACAATAACAAGGAGATATTTCTTCGTGAGCCTTGCCCGAGACTCACCAAACATATGTGTGTGAATAGATCAATGAAAATAGACCAATACAAATAGATGAATGAAAACCTTCCATATCAATTACATCCATGCATAACATCTCAAACAAATGGCTCAAGGAAGCACACCTTAACCCTCACAAGTTGGTGATGGGTCTTGGACCTGATTCCATATGTGGAGACCCTGCTTCTTCTTGAAGATCTTACTCTTAGAAATCTCGATCGAATAAACCTAAACACAAATACAACCAAACAAGACAAACTTCCCTCCCACAAAGGGAAAATTAGCATGAACAAAATATAAACATACACATGATAAACATAACATGTAGAGAATGGAAATCAAATGTTTTCATTAATCAATCAAGTGCCATATAAATGAAATAGTATACCTAAAGGCACAAGAACCTTCTCCTCTTCAGCTTGCAACTTGGTCTCTACCTCCTAGAAGAAGACCTCTCAAATCAACACGATTCTCATGATATAGCATGATATCTAGATCTAGCATTCCCCTTAACATGACAACTATATATAGGCATTTTAGCCTCCTCGAGAGAATGTATATGGGCACTTAGGGGTAACAGAAGTTAGGAAACTTCCATAATAATTTCCCCCTATTCAAATCATAAACCAAATAATTCAAACTAATCTACTCAGGAATAAGAAACTCTAGATGTTATGCAACTAGCTCACAAAACAATAGAAAATATATATAAATGACTTAAAAATTATCCTCTTGGAGGCGGGAACCTCCTTTACATTGCATAAATGAACAATTATTGGATAATACAAATGATAAGACCTCCTTGGTATATATAGGAGTCTAAGGGGTCATAATATAATCAGAGAATACATAATGTAAGGGCACAACAATGACAATAGTGGGCTTCTATGGGGCATAAAAATAACAACATGGCGGATACATGGGCACAAAAATAACAATAAGGGGAATACACTAGTATTATAGGGACATAACATTCCCCTCTACTTCAAAAAAGTGTTGTCCTCGACACTTGAGTAGTTTTGAATGCTTCTGTGTAAAATTCTCATCCTCCCATGTGGAATCTTTAGCGGGTAAGCTATTTCACTTAATGAGATACTATGAAATTAATTGATTATGTAGTTGTTGGGTTCTTGTTTTCATGATTTCTTCAGGCTCAAATATGATTTTTTCCTTCTCCGTAAAGTTCTAGCAACACTGTTTGAACTAGGAGCTTGTCATTGATAACCTTCTTTAAGCATGAAACATGGAAAACTGGGTGTACTTGGGAAGATGCAGGCAACTCCAACTTGTATGACATAGTACCAATCTTTTGCAACACCATGTAAGGACCATAGTACTTGGGTGATAATTTATTATCCTTCTTAGCTTGCTTGAGGTACATTTGTTTGTATGATTGTAGCTGTAAAAATATCCAGTTACCTACATAAAAAATTATTTCATTGCGATGTTGATCTACCTGTAGTTTCATTCGATTCTGCACCAGAGTGAGGTTATCCTTTAAGATTTGGAGAGCTTGTTGTTGATGCTCGATGTGGCCTTCCATTTCTTGAACCTTAGAATTTTCTCTTAAGTATGATGTGATGGATGGTGGATGATATCATAAAGTGCCATAAATGGGGTCATTTTTTCTACAGTATGGAAGGAAGTGTTATACCACCATTCAACTAGAGGTGACCACTTAACACATTATGCTTGTTTATCAGATACAAAGCAACAAATATATCCTTCCAAATATGTGTTCACTATCTCAATTTTCCCTTTAGATTGAGGATGATAAGATGAGCTATGAGTGAATTGAGTACCAAGACAAGAAAATAATTATGTCCAAAAATTTCTAGTGAAAATGGGATCTCTGTCACTTACAGTACTTTGGGTTTCCATGTATTTTTTTAATTGTTTCCATAAATACAGTAGTAATTGTACTGGCTTTAGAAGGATGAGATAATGCACAAAAGTGTGCATACTTGGCAAGTCTATCAACTACCACCATGATGACACTCTTTCCTTCAAACTTGGGTAAACTTGTGATAAAATCCATTGAGACATCGTCCCAATGCTGACTTGGAATGGCTAAAGGTTGTAACAAACATGGGGTCTTAATTGTCTCAACTTTATTTTTTTGGAAAACCAAGCATTCTATTGTTGGAAATAATACTGAGAGGGGGGGTGAATCAGTATTATCAAATTCTTTTCAATATGTCTTCTTGATTTATACTTTAATTTAATCTTCAGATATTGATCATTAACTTGTATGTCAGTACCATATAATAATGAGAATGAACAAGAAAAGCAGATAGTCACACCAAAGAACACCAGATATAAGGTGGAAACCCAATGTGGGTGAAAACCACCTGCTGCAATATGTCTCTATCTTCTTTCAATTAGAAACTTCTTTTACAATGATTTTTGTACTGGTGCAATCCTTTACCAGTACGCAGGCTACAAACCTGTAGAGAGCTACAACTCTCTCTCGTTTTCCAGTCTCTCCTGGAAGGGAGCTACAACCCCCTTAGCTCTTTTACTTCTTTAAGGACCATGTTTCATGAATTTTCAAACTGGATCCAAGAAGATCAAATAATCATCACCCAATCGCCTTATACAATCAATCAATGAATCACCCAACTCTTCAGAATGCTGTAAACAGAAAAGTAATACCAGAAATCTAAACCCAGAACTCTGCAGCAATAGATAAAAGGCAGTCAACAAATGTTTCAAGATAAGTCCGCAACTTCACCAAGAGGGGCCTGCGAACATCCGCAACTCTTCTGAGTCTAAACTGCACAGATCCGCACTGGTCAATCTTCTGCTCTGCGTACTTCTGCTCAGACCCGCATCTTCACTGTCTGACTGAAAGCGTACCCCCGCACTGTGCCTTCTTCTACGCTGCTTACCTCGCACTGCGCCTTCTTCTGTGCTGCGTGCTACCCACACTGCGCTTTCTCCTATGCTACGTACCTCGCACTTCGCCTTTTTCTGCTCTGCGTACCCCCGCACTGCGCCGTCTTCTGAGCTGTGTACCCCCGCACTCATGCCGTGGATTGCCTATGAACTTCTGATTAGGGCCAAATTAACAGTCCTCCAATGTGCCACAGTCAAGTCAGATCCACAGATCTATTCATGCGCCCGAGAGATCACGACTTATCAATTGATTCACCTTAAGTTTTCTCCTTGATTTAGATCTAGCTTTTAAAACCAATCACGCAAAATTTCAGATCTTAAGATATTCACGACTTATCAATTGATTCACCTTAAGTTTTCAGAGCTTAAGATATTCAAATTTCACCAGAGTAAAGCCAAGAGATCTCCTTTCCTTTTTATAGGCAAGCCTTTCACAATACCATGGTCCAAAACCATAATAATACAATACCATGAACCCAATACTTGGGATCAATACTTTTGGATGCAATACCACGGACCAAAACCATTGGATCAAAAACTGTCGAACTAATACCATGAACCATTCAAGAAGATTCCCACGTGCACACGATTTTATGCATTGGAGAGAGTGAAACTGGGGTCCGCACCTTCTGAACAGAGCACCTGCGTGTATGTCCGCACTCCTTGGTCGGCGTACCTGCGGATCCGCAGCTTCATCTAGGATTACTTGCGGGTATCTTATTTTCAATGATTTTGAGTGCCTGAACTAAGATCTGCCACTAGAGTGAGTTGCCATCAAGTACAACACCTGTACCATAGAGCCAAACCAGAATCATAATGCCAACATCTACCACAAACTTATGAATATCATATATAAGGCCATCCCAAAAAAATTCCTTCTTGAACCTATGGTAAGTTTTTAAAAATATTGAGTGCCCTCCTAAGGGGGAGGTGTGTAATTCCAAAAGAATATTTTGCTTGAGTTGGGAATTCTTACAAAGATATAAGTGATATTTGTACCATAATGAATCATTTTTCCAGCTAAATGTATAAAATGTACTAGGATCTTGCTGCAACTTATGAATGAGTGTCCACACATCTTCGTCCTTCTTCCATTCATCTATTTATTCGGTTATTCAATCAGGTTGGATAATCGAAATGACACAAAGCAATGCTTCCACATCATCATCCTTTCTTGAGAGTGCATCCACAACAACATTTTGCTTCCCTTTTTTGTAGATGATTTCAAAGTCATAACCCAACTTCTTTGTGACCCATTTTTTCTGCTCTTTTGAAGATAATATTTGTTCCAAAAAGTATTTAAGGCTATCATGATATGTTTTTACCTTGTAGTGTCTTCCCATTAGGTAAGGTCACTATTTATTTAGTGCATCATGTAGTATTGCCAAAATTTCCTTCTCATAAATAGGTTTATGTAAATACTTTCCTTTGATTGGATGAATTTCAAAAGTGATGGGTCTTCCTTCTTGCATGAAAATCCCACCAATTCCATTTCCTGAGGCATCACATTCCACAGTAAATGATTTTGTGAAGTCTAGCATAGCTAAGAACGATGCTTAGCACATTGCCTCTTTAAGATGTTCAAAGGTCTTAGTTGTGTCTAGAGTCCAATAGAATGCATCTTTCTTTAGTAGTGTTTTTAGAGGTGTTGTTTTTCTCCCATATTTCTTAACAAAATTGCAATAATAAGAAATCCTTGAAAATGCTTTAATGTTATGGGGGCTTTCCATTCCTTAATGGATTTAATTTTGTCATGGTTTACCTTAATACCCTCATGAGATATAATATGACCCAAATATTCCACATCTTGTACTCCAAAAAAACATTTGGAGGTTTTTGCATACAATTGTTCCTCCTCCAATAGTTTGAGAACCCTGTCAACATGTTGAACATGATCCTTCCAAGAATTGATGTATATTAATATATCATCAAAAAATATTAACACACATTTTGTAAGGAAGGATTTGAAAATGGAATTCATCAAACCTTGAAATGTGGAAGGCACATTAGTAAGACCAAAAGGCATGACAAAAAATTCATAATGACCCTCATGAGTTATGAATGTTGTTTTTAGAATGTCGTCAGTCTTCATTCTAATTTTATGATATCCTGAACAAAGATCCAACTTGGTGAATTAAATTTATCCATGTAATTCATCCAACAATTCATCAGTGACATGAATGGGAAATTTATCCTTAATAGTGAGCTTTTTGAGCTCCCTATGATCTAGACACATATGCCATGATCCATCCTTCTTGTGCACCAATACTAGTGGAGTAGAGAAAGAGCTTTGACTAGGTTGAATTATACCCACCTCTATCATTCCCGCAACCATACATTCAGTTTCACTATTTTGGGCATAGGGATATCTATAAGGTCTAATGTTTGGAGGAACATTTCCTGGAATAAAATGAATATCATGATCATGATCACAAATAGGTGGGATGCCTTTGGGAGTCTCAGATTTTCTAATACTTTTTGGAGCTCTCGAGAAATATATGATTTCAATGTTTGAACCTCTAGTGAGCATAATTGTGCAATTACGCGAAATTTTTCTTTCTTTAGAAGTGTTGTCATGCCATTAGAGCTGATTATATTTCCTGGTTCCCGTGTGATACCCCTTAATTCAAGTTCCTTTCCTTCCCAAAAAAAATTCAAGAAGAGTTCTTGAAAATTAAAAGCTATCATTCCCAAAGATTGTAACCATTGGACTCCTAGTACAATATCAACACCACCCATTGGAATGGGAAGAATTGGACTATTCAATACATATTCCCCCATTGTTATCTTGATATTCTAGCACTTTCCAGAGCAATTTATAGTTCCTCCATTTGCAACCATCACTTGACACTCTCATGTTGGATATAGGAAGAAATTCAATTCCTTCGCTATCTTACAATGAATAAAATTATGGGTACTACCCGAATCAATAAAAAATACCACATTTTTCTTCTTGATATATCCTTCTATATTGAGAGTGTGAGGAGTGGTAATTTTTGCCAATTCATTACAAGATATGGTTAGATTCACTTCTTCTTTATCTAGGGTTGGTTCTTGGTGCATGTCCTCCCCTTTTAATTTTTCTTGTTCCTTTTCTTCCACCTCTTCACAATCTATGTAGAATAATTTCTTCTCAACACACTTATGACCTTTAGTGTATTTTCTATGATAACTGTAACACATCCCTTTTTCTCTTTTTTCTTCCAATGGTTGTGGTGTCAGCCTTGTAGGATTTGGAATACTAGGAGCAGCAACACTTCCATCTTTATAGTTGTGAGTGGTAGGCTTCCTTGTTTCCATAACTTTGCTTTCAACTTTTCTTGCCATTATGAATGTCGTCTCCAATGAATCAAGTTCCCAAAGACGAACCTCATGTTCGGTGGTATCCTTTAAAGTCCCTATGAAGGAATCAATCCTATGCTCCTCTTGAATATCAGTTACCCTAATATTCAATTTTTGGAAGTCTTCAATGTGCTCCACCATTGAACCCTTTTGTTTGTGATCTATCAATTGGCTAGAGAAGGTGTTTCTCTTTGTATCTTCATAACGTGCTATCATTTTCTCCATAAAAATTGATCAAGTGAAAAGTGGGTTACGAGAAAAAAGCCATCTATACCATACAAATTGATTGGGTTCTAAATATAAAATGTAATAAGTACCTTTTGTGACAGTTGCACATCATGTAGATCAAAATATTTCTCCATATGTATTATTCATGTTACTGGATCCTTGCCATCAAACTTCTTCATATTGATCTTTGGAATGTGGTAGGTTTTCAACCCAAAGTTAGAGTCTCTAAAATAATGACTAATATTTCTTTTTTTCTCATCATGAGTTTCATAAAATGCCTTGTCTCCATTAGGAAGAATTTCTTGTAGCAACTTTATCAATTCTTGTTTCAAACTTCCATTTATGCTTTTAAACCATCCTTCAAACCTTCCATTTTTGTTTCTAAACCATCCTTCAAGATTTCCATGTCCATTTTGATTTTTGATTCTAAACCATCTAGGCTTCATTTTAAACCATCCATCTTAACATTCATCATCACTTCTAATTCATTTTTGGTTAGTCTTTGTGAGAGTGAATTTTGTTGCACTTGGTCTCATAATTAGATGTATCATGTTGCATTTCTTCCTCTTCTTCATGCATCATAGAAGAAATTTTTGGTTGCTTACTAGGTGTGACCATTTTATTGTTTCAAGGGATTTTTGGATCAAAAAATAATATTGATTCTCCTATGTGCCCTTCGAATAATTTCAAACTGATTTTTCAAACAAAATTTATGCAAAAAATAAAAAAATTACACACTTTTTTTTTGTTTTTTAGGAGCTCGATATTGAAACTATTGTATCTATGGAATTTCATATCTCCAAGGTATGAAATTTCATCTTGTTGTATCCTTGTAAGTTTTCTTTCCAACCCTTCAAGTCATACTGAGATTGGATTCTTCAAGAAATATTTATTCCCAATCTCCCACAATGGCTTGATTATCGACTAGTTCAGTAGAGTGAACTTGTACAGACTACCATGTGTCATTGTTTCGAACTTTAGCCCTAAAACTGCTACACGAAATTCTACATTCCATACATTTTCAATCACTTTTGATTAAATTCAAATCCGACGCTCAGAGAGAAATTTATGACTATTTTCCCTAGGTCACCTCGTTGAGACTCAATTCTGGAGCTTGCAGAAATCCTAACTTCCTCAGATCATATCTCTGAAAATATAGTGAACCAAGATTTTAAATTCATAAACAAATTTCACCAATATTTTGTCTATATGTGATTGCAATTTCATCTTCTGAATCCTTGTATACAAAAATCTATAGCAAAAATTCCAAGATGACCTATTTGAAGAAGCGAAACCCTAGAATCCAAAGCTCTGATACCAAATGTTATGCAACCAACTCACAAAATAGTAGAAAATATAGATCAGTGACTTAAAAATTATCCTCTTTGAGGGGTAAAACTCCTTTACATTGCATAAATGAATAATTATTGGATGATACAAATGATAAGACCTCCTTGGTATAAATAGGAGTCTAAGGGGTCATAATAGAATTAGAGCCTACATAACAATAATAATGTAAGTGCACAAAAATAACAATAGTAGGCGTGTATGTGGTACAACAAAAACAACATGGGGGATACATGGGCACAATAGTAACAATAAGGGGAATACACTAGTATTATAGGGCCCTAACACTAGAAAACACAAGTTGGACTCTAACCACGAAACTCAATTTGCATCTTGGATTCTGGTTGTAGATTGTGAATTTGTGGAGAAATGCAAGTTGTACTTGGCTAATCAACGTCTCTATTATAAAAAGTTCGAAATCAAGGGTACAAGATATGCATCAAGGTCAAAAAGTCAAAGGCTTCTACAACTGACTCACTGTGGGTGAAATAGGTTGATAACATGAGCTATCTTTGTGACGATGATAAAGAGAAAAATGTGGGGCATTAGGTCCTAAACATAGGCAACACTCACAACAAAAATACTAGACATTTACAACCAATGGACCTCTACTAAAAATAAAGACAAAAATAAGGAAAGTGCTTAAGGAGAAAAGTGAAGCAAAATAGGAAATCCTTCTTTGTCTAGGTGCCTCTAGCTATAAGTTACAAGGTTGGACCACAAGGTTTCCATCATGGCAAAGAAGGTTGATGGTTTACAGTTTGCACCTCAAAGGAGGAGGATGGAAGCTCTAAAGCCATTATAATTGACTCTCCCTCTATCTAACATGCACACATTTATGTTTTTTTATTTATTTGTTTGTGAGCAACGCCACTATTCTATGTCATAGGCATAATCCTAGCTTATCTAACAAGTCTTTAGATAACGATAGAATCCTTTTAATGCATTACCATTTTATTTCGAAATACATAATCATCTGGATAAAAGTCTTATGTTTCAATTCCTTGTTTGTTTTTTGTGTCGAGATACACTCTACAACCTAGTATGATGGTGATGTTGTCTCATAACATTACATTTAAAAATAATAAAATAATACTTACATTAACAAATTAAAAAACAAGAATAACAAAAATACTCAATGTTGGCCATAAATAAAATACTTCAATTTCAACCATAATTTTACATCAACTTTATAAAGAGAGATAAAGTGATTGAAAGTAAAAGAAAAATTACCTTTTAGTAGGAAGGAGATATGTAATTCTTTAGTGCTTTAATACAAAGTTGCTAGATGACATGTAAAAATAATATTATTGATATTATGCATTGTGTTAATTCTTTCAATTGTTAGTATATATATTATATATATATATTTAATATTTCAATGTCCATATTTAAATAACATTAATTGAAAGCAAAAAAAATAAAATTAATTTAACATTAGTATGAGAGAAATATGTAATTCATTAGTACTTTAATTATGGAATTGATACGTGGAATGTAAAAGTAAT